>BQNB010013393.1:0-70324 GCA_026074375.1 Tanacetum coccineum | reverse complement strand
AACTTGTATGCATCTATTAATTAAACATATGCATATGAAGGCTGTGTTAATTTCAAGAATTATGTTGCATCTAATTTTAATATCTATAAACTCTAATAAAACACAGTTTAGAACAACCCTTTAAAGCATAAGAATTAATTATCCCATTAAATTTTTTTATGTGGACTACCTTAATTAACCACAAATGTACAACATCATATTGCACCATCATTAAAAACATGCATTAAAAATATTCATCAGTTTCAATTAACATTATAATATTCAAAAAACGCATTCAAAACCTACCATTAATTGATTCTTCTTCTACAATCTTCTATAATTAGTTACAATTCCATATGAATAATCGGTTTCAGATTATAATATTCAAAACGCAATCAAAACCTACCATTAATTGATTCTTCTTCTACACTCTTCTACAATCAGTTACAATTTCATATTAATAATCGGTTTCAATTAACATTATAATATTCAAAACGCATTCAAAACCTATCATTAATTGATTCATTCTTCTTCTACACTCTTCTACAATCAGTTACAATTCCATATTAATAACCAATATTTCTTTAACACCTATTAGCCGATATTCAAAAAACGCATTCAAAACCTACCATTAATTGATTCTTCTTCTACAATCTTCTATAATTAGTTACAATTCCATATGAATAATCGGTTTCAGATTATAATATTCAAAACGCATTCAAAACCTATCATTAATTGATTCATTCTTCTTCTACACTCTTCTACAATCAGTTACAATTCCATATTAATAACCAATCTTTCTTTAACACCTATTAGCCAATCTCTCTCTATCACTGATTCAAAAAAATATATATAAGCAACATATTCAATCGTACATGTATATTACATGTTGTTGTGATTTGGATATAGGTTGAACTAATTTTATTCTTACTTTTTTTTGTAGACTTCATAGGTCAATCTATAGTGATTCGCATAGCCTTGATTCGAGCAAATAATCTATGTAAGCTTCAGTTGTATGAAATCCATTTGATTTATATTATTTACGATTATTTTTATGTTTATGGTGTAAACCTAATAATTCAATTCAAATTGATCTTTGATTGACACCTATCTACTTTGATGTGTTTGTTTTTAAATAATCAATATACAGATTTATGTAACCGATTAAATATCTAAAGTATTAATATAGTGATGTATAGCTTAAACTATAAGTTGAGATCTTTATCTAAGAGAGCAAAAAGTATTTGTAGATCAACCTAACCCGGACCATTACGACTCAAACAACAAATGGCCTATTTTTACCTACTACTCAACCTACATGCCCTGCTCATTTTGCTATATTTGAGATGGTGCTAAAAGTTTCATAGGTGATCTAGATATTTGAGTAGTCTAGGTTCCAAATGGTCCCATCGTACATTTATGTTTGTTGGTTCGATATATTTCTAGTTGCATCAACTAAACAACGACAACAATCATCTCTCTCTTTATCTCTCCAAGTCAAAGTGTGACATGAAAGGTCCACATAAATGAAGATTTGTACCTGACGTGGCGAAAAGCAGACATGGTCGTTGCAGATGAACCAAGGACAAGTAAATCATTACACCCTTTAGCGGCTTCCATTGCCATATTATCTCTATCCTTTGATACATTGTCAAAAAATACAACCTTCAATAAAAACACATGAGCACCAATAGATTCGACAGTAAGTTAATGGATTTAAAATCATTACCTATCCATGTACCAAACAATTACCTAATATTAGATTACAATTATAACTCCAAAGTAATTCTAGGACAAAAAAAAGTTTGGTACGAAATTAGACCTACTAAACGAATACAAGGCTTTAATTTTGATTTTTTTTTAAAATTATTTAGTGTGAAAATATCAAAAATATTTTTGGTTTTTTTGGTTTTTTAAATAAATAAGCGCAAAAGGCGCAAACACTCCCCCCCCCCCCTATACACACACACACACACTTAAGGGTTTGCTTGTCCTCAAACAAAATAAGGAAATAAATAAGCTTTACAAAACAAAAATAGAATAATGAAATATATTTTTGGATTTTTAATATGCAAAAATAGAGATGTTTGACAATACCCAATGATTCTCAAGCTGTTATAACATGACCAAGCACCTCACGAATAAGGAAAAGTATAATTCACTCAAACACTCGTATATGATGTAATAGAGGGTAAAAGAAAAATCACACTCAATTGCTCAGACATGATTCATTAAGTTACCATAAGCTTGTACAAGAAACAAAACTGCATCGACGTGGCGAATATCAAAAGAGGACTTTTATTCAGGTTGTAACGTTAGGCTAATAGATAATAAGAGTGTGGATAAGGCATATACTAGAATTGGTTAGGTATGGGTAATTTATTGGAATTGGTTTTATAATTAAAATACATGTCGACAAGTCCAAGAAACCCATGTTGCTAGTCACGACATACCACAAACCCGTAAGGTTATCGAACATCGAAATCGTACAAATGATATAACAATATGTCTTACAAGAAACCAACACATAAACTTTTATTCATACCCTTTTTTTTCTTTTTTCGATTTATTTTCTTCTTTTATCATTTTTTAGCAAATTTTTTTTCTCTGTTTTTTACTCACCACTCTCACTCAAACAACTAACAATTCCCCCACACTTGAGATAAGGATACACCACCAAAAAATACGAAATACAAAGCGGGCCCTCTTCGTCTTCGTTAAAATGGCACAACACTTATAACAAAGTGCGAACAAACTATAAGCAAAAATCAACCAATCATACCAAGCAACTAGCAATCAATCGTGGAGACTTTCGACAAGGGGTAAGGATAGGCTAAATGTTATATATTTTTGTATTTTTTATTTTAGTGGATGAGAAAATTGAATAGAATGGCTCAACGGGTAAACTAGGGGTATCTAGTACTAAAGATGAGTGCTACAAAATGGTTTATATACGGGTGCTTAGCTAATCAGTGTAATTAGCTAAAATGATAAATAATGTATTAAATGGATGGGCTAATTTAATTAAATCCTAAGTTGCCTCTTCATCACATAAAAATACCTATATCACGCGAATGTGATCGCACTGCGGTCTCGTAATGATTTCAAACACAAGTTCTAGAATCAATAAATCACTGGCACACTCATAAACAAAGGAATTAAGCATAGAATACGTATGCTATATACAGGCTCAAAATCCTCACATATTTAATGGAATGGTTATAAATGCACATGCAATGTCATCGATCCTGAGTCGGATCTGCTTTATCAATCGGGACACACCTTTGATTTCAAAACATAATTTATTTACTAAGTTTTATTCTAATATATTACCCTAGGTGGCAAAATAAATTAAAAACAATATTAGATTTTTAGATTACCAATGGCGAACAAAAGTTAGAAATTAATAATGTCTAATTCTTCAATTCATCCCTCTCCCCCACACTTAAGTTGAGCAATATGTGTAATCGGGAAATAACTTAAAAGTAGGAAAATGAGAAAAATAAATACAAGAGAAACAAGACTTCCCGGGGCTCATAAGTACTCGGTTGAATTTTGAAAGATACGGCATGAAACAGAACGCCAAGCATAAGCATGTGAATTCAACCATATGTAATATACCTATCCAAATATATTTCACCAATTTTAAGACTTCATCCGACCAACCACCACATGTTTATTAGATCTACAAGACAAATAAAACTACAAGAAAGCGTATGCAACAAGTCTTTAAACCCTTCGGTGGCCTGAGTGGACGAGTTATAGTCTCGTGAGGGTTTTCCGAGAACACACCCACAAAGTTCAAAAACATATATATATATTTTTTATTATATTTTTATATTTATTTACAATTTACTAAAACAAGCACACACGAAGCACAAAGAAATAAAAAATAAAATAGAAAATAAAATAAAATAACTAGTATTATTCAAACATTCATATCACATACCAAAGTGAAAATTAAGGCGAAGAAAAAAAATTGATTTTTTTTAGTTTTTAAGCAAACACATAAGGTTCGAAAACTTTTAACAAAGATAATCACATATAAAGAAGAAAACATTTTTTTTTCAATTTTTAGCACAAATCAAACACACAATAATTATATAAGGTATAAAATAAATAATTTACAAAACCATTTTATTATTATTATTTTTTTCAGAAGTATGGCGGTTTTGGGAGTAAAACCGATGCACTTACAGGTTTTGCAGGTTTCAGTTTTAATAGCTTATTACATTTCACCAAATGATACAATTACTCATATAGCAATAACAAAAGATTAACAAACAGATCTTGCTCAGAACAATTTACAAAGCAACTTAAATCCAAGCAAGCATAAATCAAATAAGAACACAAATATTTTGGTATATTTGATTTAATATACAATATAAACAAATGCAAGAATTTAAGCAACACAATCACACAAAACAAAAGTCTCATGCTCTTAATACCTAAATTAAATATTACAATTGGTTTGGGGGGTTTCTTAAGACACAATCCAAGAAAACGTTTTGTTTTAGACAAAAAGTGCTAAAAATAAGTACGTCGTACTTGCAAGTTTACCAGGGGAGTGTGACGGTTTTAAAAGGAAAACCGGCACACTTTCTTTAATAGAAAGATTTTTTCTTATCTTTAACAAGAAAACTGAATAGCAACGAAATGTAAAATGAGTGTAAACTACAATTTGAATAAAAACAAGACCAACAAACTCCCCGCAATGGCACCAAAAACATTGATGTGTTTCAAAAGCTTTAAATTTATAAGACAAGAATTATCGATTAATAGAAGGAAACACACGGGAAAGTATACCCTTTCGAGTGTAGTAAAGTCTAGGTAAGTCATGGTCTTCCCAAGGGAGTTGTGCGTTTTTAGATTCAAATAGTAGTTTAGAAAGAAAGTCCAAATGATTGTCATGATTATTAGACTCATATTTGATTTAACAACTATGTTAATACAAATAATGTCTAAAAACGTTATTTATATTTTTTGACCTCTCGATGTTTTGAAGAAAACAAAATGTAAAAACGTTTACGATAAAAATAAACGTTTACAAGTTATTAATCGTAAATTCTGTTTCAAATGTAAATCACTTAAGGTATGTATAAACAAATCATTAAACATAATTAGTAATTAAGAAAATAATTTTTCTTAACCATCACATTTTCACAAAAGTTTTTTTACAAAAATAAATATATACAAAATACTTTTTAAATAAAAGAAATGTTTTATTTAAACATAAAAATTCAAATCTGGTTTTCCCCCTAAAATGGAACCTTCTATACCAGATAAAATCTTCCCCACTAAAAGACAAAAAGGGGAGCGTCAGTCTACGGCAGCCCCCTGATAGGCTCGGCGACCCCCAGATATATCTGGGACCGCCAGCAGTTACCGTTGGGTTTTCCTGCCTATAAATACTGCAATATTCCCAGTTAAAAAACAGACCTCTTTGCACGAATTTTTTCAGTCTTCTTTCTCTCTCTAAAAACCTTCTTTCTCTCTCTAAATCTCTTGATCACTAACATTTTTTGATCTTATTTCAAGTGATCCAATCTCTTCTTCTCATCTCTCATCTCCTCTCTATCAAGTGCAAGAGAATAAACATTTGTATTCGCCAAGAAACGAATTGTTGTAGTCTAGTGATATCTCTTCTTTCTTCTAAGAACCAAATCTCTATCTTGATTATCTTGTGTGATTGTGTAAATCAGATATTGTATAAATCCGATAGTATAGATCTTGTGATTGTGTATTACTTGTGAAGTGGTAGATTGGTTCTAACTAAGATTAGAACTCGACATTTAGCTTAGTGTCAGAAAACAACGTAAGCGATGTGTAAACGGTTTTCTCTGCCTAAAGGGAGCTTGTTGACATAGTGAAATCTCGATTAGGATACTCGAGGAGTGGAGTAGGGCGAAGAGGAGCTTCGTAGTCGAACCACTATAAATCTTGGTGTCTTAGTTCGATTGTTTCTTCCCTCATCTCTTTATATTGTTGTTATTCTTT
This sequence comes from Tanacetum coccineum, assembly GCA_026074375.1. Classification (NCBI taxonomy): domain Eukaryota; kingdom Viridiplantae; phylum Streptophyta; class Magnoliopsida; order Asterales; family Asteraceae; genus Tanacetum; species Tanacetum coccineum. The sequence goes on along the minus strand of BQNB010013393.1, from coordinate 64,348 downwards.
CTTGTTGTTTATTTAGTTATAACTAGTAGATACATACATTGTTGGTTCATATTGTTGGTTGGTTGAACATAAACTCAGATCTAACAAATTTTAGAAGTAAAATTTTAAAACGTTAATTAATCAGTAAACTATTCAACCCCTCCCCCCTTCTAGTTTCCACAAACTAAGTTATACCAAACGCTAGAAATGATTAGATTATTGCCAAAGTGTTTAAAACATATTTGCTTAGGCCAAGAGACATGAGATAAAACATATATAAGGATAGAGATGCACGCACAAACAAGGTATATAGGTAAGAAATGACGGATAATCATTCAAACATATATATATTCAATATGATAAGAAATCCTTTCGGCTTTTAATTCTTAACTTACTGAATGCATAAAGATAGGTTTGTGGTTGATAATATAAAAAACATATTCTCTTAATCAAGTTTGTTAGACATGAGATTATGATGCATCGGGAATGAAATAAATTTTTGGAAGTCGAGTGGTTTGTGTCCATAAAGTTTAGTAGTATAAAAGTTAGTCCAAATAAATGTGTTTCTGTCAGTTTTTTGGTCTATTGGTCTATATATTGGCCTGCTAAGGGCAGACAACAATTTTTTCCTATCATTGTAATAAGCTTTAAGCTTTGGTTATCCTTATAATAAGAATCATCCTCCTATTCCGGTCATTAGTTCTTCTCTAGTTGCAGTTTTACTGCACCAGTTGGTATCAGAGCAGGTTCTGGTTTGTGCTTTTGCTTAGTCATGCCTCCTAAACATAGGCAACCACAACCATCAAGAGCACATACCAATGTACACGTCGATCCAAGAGAAGAGGTGAATGAACTAAGGAGACAAGTTGAGATTTTGACCTAGCGATTGGCCCAACTCGAACCTTCTCACGAGAAAAAAGACTTCGAGTCAGACGATGCCTTTCTAAACCCATTTCATAAGCATGTTCGTCAACATGAACCACTTATGCGTAATGATCGTAGGTGGGAGGCTAGCATCAAGGTCGAAATTCTAAAATTCTCTGGAACTTTAAAGGCCGAGGAGTTCATCGACTGGTTAAACACCGTTGAGCGGGTGTTTGAATTTAAAGATGCACCTGAAAACAGGAAGGTAAAGTGGGTAGCCATCAAGTTAAAGGGCCGAGCATCTGCTTGGTGGGAACAACTCTAGTTGATGCGATAAAGAAGGGGAAAACAAAAAATAGTAAGTTAGGATAAGATGAAAAAGAAACTCCAAGAGAATTTCCTTCCGTTCAATTATACACAAACAATGTTCCAACGATTTCAAAATCTAAGGCAAGGAATCAGGACTGTAGAGGGGTACACCGAAGAATTCTATGAATTGGTGTCACGTAATGATTTATCAGACAGTGAAGAACAACTTGTTTCAAGGTATTTTGGTGGTTTGCTCCAAAGCATTCAAGATGTGCTTTGTCTCTATACGTTCTGGACAGTTTCTGAGGTATACCAAAGGGCCTTAGCCGTAGAGAAACAACAAACAAGACATGGAAATCATACTGAGGGATCACAAAACAAATTTGCTAGACCGAAGCAAGCTGAACATGGTGCTAAAGGTCAAGAATATGATGTTGGTATGTCCAAGATACCAACTATAGTGCGTGGAAGTGGAGTTGGAAACCCTACTAGTTCATCGAACAAAACCTTTAAATGATTTAAGTGTGGGGAACCAGGCCACAGGTCTTTAGATTATAGAAAAGAGAGGGGTAAGCAACTACTGATAGAAAATGAGAAGCGTGAAAGCGATGATTATGAAGATGAGGAAGAGTATGTCGTCGAACCAAGTTATGATGAGTATGACAAAAACAATGAAGACAACTTTGTTTATGGTGATATGGGTCAAATGTTGGTTATTAGAAAGAGCCTTTTGCTGCTAAAAGAGGAGGAGTCTGGTGATTGGCTTCAAAACAACATCTTTTACACAACTTATACTATCAAAGATAAGGTTTGCAAACTCATCATTGATAGTGGTAGTTGTGAGAATGTCATTTCTCAAGACGCTGTAGAGAAGCTGAATTTAAAGAAAGAGAAACATCCGAAACCGTACAAGCTGAGTTGGTTCAAGAAAGGAAATGAGGTGAATGTTGATACTCGGTGCTTGGTTTCTTTTCTTTGGAAAACTAGAAGGGGGTTGAATAGTTTTCTACCACTTTTTCAAATTTGTTTTGATCTTATGTGAAGTTTGTACGATATTGACGTTTGAGAATAGAAATGAGACAAGTAAAAGTAAAGTTAGAAAGAGATAACCGAGACACAAGTATTTATAGTGGTTCGGCTACAAGGACACCTTGGGAGGGGTCGGGTGGGGGGGTGGGCGGGGGTGGCGAGGGGGGGGGGGGGGGTGGTTGGGGGGGGGGGGCGGGGGGGGGGGGGGGGGGGGGGGGGGGGTGGTGGGGGGGGGGTGGGCGCTGGGGGGGGGGGTTGGGGCGGGGGGGGGCGGGGAGTAGGGGGGGGGGGGGGGGGAGGGGGGGGGGGGTGGGGGGGGGGGAGGGGGGGGCGGGGGGGGGGGGGGGGGGGGGGGGGGGGGGGGAGGGAGGGGGGGGAGGGGGTTAGGGTGGGGGGGGGGGGGGGGGGGGGGGGGGGGGAGGGCGGGGGGGTGTAGGGGGGGTGGGGAGGGGAGGGGGGGGGGCGGGGGTGGGGGGGGGGGGAGGGGCGGGGGGGGAGGGGGGGGGATGGGGTGGGGCGGGGGGGGGGGGGGGGGTGGGGGGGGGGGGGGGAGGGGGGGGGGGGCGGGGTGCGGTGGCGTTGGGGGATGGGAGGGGGGGGTGTGGGGGGGGGGGGGGGGGGGGGGGGGGAGCTAGGGATGGGAGGGGGGGGGTGGGGGGGGGGGGGGTGGGTGGGGGGAGGAGGGGGTGGGGTGTGGGTGGTGGGGGGGGGGGGCGTGGGGGGGGGGGAGGGGGGGGGGAGGTGGGGGTGGGGCCGAGGGGGAGGGGGGGGTGGAGGGGGGGGCGGTGGGCGGGGAGGGGGGGGGGGGGGAGGGCGGGTCGGGGGGGGGGCGGGTCGGCGGGGGGAGGGGGGGGGCGGGGGGGGGGGCGAGTCGCCGGGGGGGGGGCGCTGGGGGGGCGAGGGGCGGGGGGGGGTGGGTGGGGGGATGGGGGGGGGAGGGGTGGGGGGGGGGGGGAGGGGGGGGGGGGGGGTGGGGGGGCTTTTCGGGGGGGGGGGGGGCGGGGGGGGGGCGGGGTGGGGGGGTTGGGCGGGGGGGGGGGGGGGGGGGGGGAGGGGTGAGGCGGAGGGGGGGGGGGGGGGGGGTGGGGGGGGGGGGAGGGGTCGAGGCGGCGGGGTGCGGGCGGGGGGGGGGGGGGGGGCGGGGGGGGGCGGGGGGGAGGGGGGGGGTGGCGGGGTGGGGGGGGCGTCGGGGGGGAGGGTGGGGGGAATGGTGGGTGGGGGGGGGGGGGGGGGGGGGGGGGCGTGGGGGGGGGGGGGGGGGGGGGGGGGGGGGGGTGCTGTCGGAGGGTGTGCAGGGGGGTGGGGGTGGGTGGGGGGGGGGGGGGGAGGGGGGGAAGGGGGGGGGCAGGGGGGGGTCGTGGGGGAGGAGGGGGGGGGGGGGGGGAGGGGGGGGTGGGCGGGGGGGGGGGGGGGGGGGGGGAGGGGGGGGGGGGGGGGTGATGGGGGGGCGCGGGGGGGGGGCGGGAGGGGGGGAGGTGGGGGGGGGGGGGGGGAGGTGGGGGGGGGGGAGGGGGCTGGGGGGAGGGGGGGGGGGGGGGGAGGCGTTGGGGGGGGGGGGGGGGTGGGTGGAGGTGTGCATGGGGGAGGGGTGGGGGGAGGGGGGGGGGGGGGGGGGGGGGGGGCGGGGGGGGGTGGGGGAGATTGGGGGGGGGGGCGGGGGGGGGGGGTGTGGGGGGGGTGGGAGGGGAGGTGGGGGGGGGGTGGGGGGGGCGGGGGAGGGGGCGGGGGGGGGGGGGGGGGGGAGGGGGGGGGGGGGGGTGATGGGGGGGGGGGGGGTTAGTGGGGGGTGGGGAGGGGGGGGGGGGGTTGGTGGGAGGGTAGGGGGGGGGGTGGGGGGGGGGGGGGGGGGGAGTGGGGGCGGAGCGGGGGGGGGGGGGTGGGGGGGGGGGGTGGGGGGGGGGGGGGGGTGGGGGGGGGGGGAGGGGGGACCGGGGGGGGGAGGAGGGCGGGGTGGGGGGTGGGGGTGGGGGGGGGGGGTGGGGGGGCGGGGTGGGGGGGGGGGTGGGGGGGGGTGGGGGGGCGGGGGGGGGGGGGGGGGGGGGGGGTTGGGGTGGTGGTGGAGCGGGTGGGGGTGGGGGGGCGGGGGAGCGGGGGGGGGGGGGGGGGTGGGTGAGGGGGGTGGGGGGGGGGGGGGGGGGGGGGGGGGGGGATGGGGGGGAGGGGGAGGGGAGGTGCGGGGTGGGGGGGGGGGGGGGAGGTGACGGGGGGGGGGGGGGGGGGGCGCGCGGCAGAGGGCTGGCGGGGGGGGAGGGGGGTGGGGGGGGGGGGGGGGGGGGTGGGCAGGGGGGGGGGGGAGAGGGGGGGGGGCGGGGGCGGAGCGGAGAGGGGCGGGGTGGGGGGGTAGGGGGGGAATGAGGGGGAAGCGGGGGGGTGGGGCGGGGGGGGGGGGCGGGAGGCGGGGGAGGGGGGGGGGGGGGGGGGGGGGGGGGGGGGGGTGGGGGGGGTGGGGGGGGGGGGGGGGGGGGGGGGGGGGGGGTGGGGAGGGGGGGGGCAGGGGAGGGTGGGGGCGGGGGGGGGGGGAGGTGGGGGGCGGGAGAGGGGGGGGGGGGAGGGGGGGGGGGGGGGTGGGGGGGGGGGGGGGGGGGCGGGGGGGCGGGGGGGGGGGGGGGGGGGGGGGGGGGGGGGGGGGGTGGGGGGGGGGGGGGGGTGTGGGGGGATAGGGGGGGAACGGGGGGGGGGTGGGGGGGGGGGGCGGGGGGGGGGGGGGCGGGCGGGGGGGGGGGGGGCGCGGGGGCGCGGGGGAGGGGGGGGGGGGTTGTGGTGCTGGGGGCGGGGGAGGCGGGGGGGTTTGCAGGGGGGGGGGGGGGGGGGGGAGGGGGGGGAGGGGGGGGTGTGGGGTGGGGGGGGTGGGGGGGGGGGGTGGGTGGGGGGGGGAGGGGGGTTGGTGGGGGGGGGGGTGGGGGGGGGGAGGGGGCGGTGGGGGGGGGGGGGGGGGCCGGCGGGGGGGGGGTGGGGGGGGGGGGGGGGAGTGGGGGGGGGGGGGGTTGGGGGGTGGGGGGGGGGCGGGGGCGGGGGGGTGGGGGGGGGGGGGCGCGGGGGTGGTAGGGGGGGGGGTGGGGCGGAGGGGGGGGAGGTGGGAGGGGGGGCGTGGGGGGGGGGGGGTGGGGGGGGGGGGGGGGGGCGACGGGTGGGGGGGGGGGTGGGGGGTGGCGGGGGGGACTGGCCGGGGGGGGGGCGCGGGGTGGCGTGGGGCGGGGAGTAGGGGGGGTGGGGTGGGGGGGGGGGTGGGGGGGCGGGGCGGGGGGGGGGGGTGTGGTGATGGGGGGCGGGGGGGGTGTGGGAGGGATGGGGGGGGGGCTCGGCGGCGGGGGTGGGGCGGGGGGGGGGGGGGGGAGGGGAGGGGGGCGGGGGGGGAGGGAGGGGGAGGAGGGGCGGGGCGGGGGGGGTGGGGGGGCGGGGGGGGGGGGGGGGGGGGGGGGGGGGGGGGTGAGGGGGAGGGAGGGGTGAGGGGGCGGGGGGGGGGGGGGGGCGGGGGGGGGGAGGCGGCGGGGGGGGGCCGGGGGGGGGGGGTGGGAGGGGCAGGGCGGGGGGCGGGGCGGGGGCTGGTACGGCGGGACGGGGGCGGAGAGACGGGGTGAGGAAGGGTGGTTATTTTTTTTTTTTTTTTTTTTTTTTATTGGTGTATTTTTGTGTTTTTTTTTATTTGTTTTTTTTTTTTAGTTCTTTTTTTTTTTTGTTTTTTTGATTTTTTTTTTTTTGTTTTTTATTTTTTTTTTCTTATTTTTTTTGTTTTGCTTTGTGTTTTTTTTGGTTTTTTTTTTTTTTTTTTTTTTTTTTTATTTCTTTTTCTATTTTTTTCTTTTTTTTTTTTTTTTTTTTTTTTGTTTTGTTCCTTTTTTTTTTTTATTTTTTTCTTTTTTTTTTTTTTCTTCTTTTTTGTTTTTTTTTTTTTTTTTTTTTTTCTTGTTTTTATCTTTACTTTTTTTTTTTTTTTTTTTTTTTTTTTTTTTTTCTTTTTTTTTACATAACGTGAACCCAACAAAAGCCCCAATCTAATCCAACAAAGCCCAAACTAATCTCTTACTTCCAAATTTACTAACCAGAGCCCAATAACAATTTGACCACTCTAACTAATGGGCCTGCAATCCAATTACAAAGTCCAAATCCAAAATAGTTTTTTTGATCGATCTAAAGTCCAATTCAAATGGATAATAAACTAGAACAAAACTTATCTTTATACTAATAAGCTACAATTTTAATAAGGCCGAACTACTTGAGCAACCAGAAATCTACACAGCTTAATGAAAAGAGGCATTTATTAAGCACATAGGATTAAGCTTTTTTTACTAGCTACTAAATGAGATTTATCAAACTTAGCTAGATCTAAACTAAATAAGCTTTAATCGAAACAATAAGCACTTGAATCAATACAAACTGAATAAGCACATGAGAGTAAATTCGCACCTTCACAAACAATCTAAACCGCAAGGAATGGATCTAAAACTAACCAGCTAATCGTGAACAATAAGCTAACATATTTCTAACCAAGCTCTAATCAAATAAGCAAGAAACAAAACGGATTTAAAGAAACGAATAAGCTAATAAGTTTATTCGCTATTTTCAAACTAGTAAGCTAGAATGAAATAATATGCAAATCGTATAAGCTCAAACCAAATTTAATAAGCTATTAAGAAGCTTATCAGTTCTATGTGAGAGAGATTTAAGAAAAACTAAGAGCTTATAAACAAAAATAAGCTAGATCCAACTTTATTATTTAAGCTTATAGAACCGGATCTTATTTAGAATAAGAGATGGATCGGATAAGCTCTTATGAAGCTTATTCGGTTTATTTCTTAATCTCAAATAAGCTGGTTGAATGAGCTTAGTTAATTAGCTAAATGAGGTGGCTTATGTTTCGAAAAGCTTTAAGAAAGGAAAGAAGAAAAGAGAATAAGCACTTCAATCACCAAACATTATCTTCAATTAACTAGAAATAAGCTCTTTACAATATCTTAATAAGTTGATGAAATCAGCTTTTACAATAAGCAGCTAAATAAGCTAAGACATTTTTTTGAGAAATAGTAAAACTAAGACCTAATGACTAAAACTTAGGGGGGGGGGGGGCGTCTTTTTTGTAGCCAAGCCCAGGGGTCCTTTTTGTAAATTCCATCCACCGACTTAATCATTGAGAGCCAATCATTGGCCTCGAATCTGCCACATCGTACTGACCCAGGTGCTGCCCGCAATAAAAGTCTTTAATCCTCCAATCAATGGGCTCCACGTGTACCATGCCAGCTCAAACAAAGAAATTGAGTTATACTTTATTTATAAACCCAATGTGAGAATTAAGTGTATAAAAAGGAAGGGCTATGTGGAGAAGCTTCATTGGCCGAAACAATCATAGTGGGAGGTCATGTGAGCATATTTTGATTTAATTTTGGGCACGTGACCCTGACGTCTCCCCCATATATTTTTTAACAGGATTTTTTTGGTTAATGAATTTTATAAAGGGTCTTGGTACTTTTGTTGGGCTTAGAGATATCATGGCTAGGCCCGGCACGTTAATTGGGGTTACTGGGCCCCAATAGCATTGAATGGCACCATCGTTTCTCGGTAATTTCGCGCTCTTTCCAAAGGCATGCGCGGGGGATTTTTCCGACTTTGTCTTGATCTTGTATAATAACCTCTCTTGATCGAAACGAACCCAAAAATTCCCGTTTTTGCTTTGTTTTCAATCCTTAATACCTGCAAGACATAAAAACACAATATATATTTGAAATATAATTTTCCATATTTTAGTGTTTTTAGACCGTTTTATAGTGTATTTTAGGGTTATAAAGATGTGTGTTTTAGCACACATCAACCGACAGGTGACCCGTAATGTTTCAACAAGTATGTTCTTGATTAATTGATAAAGATTTGAATAGTGGACTACCAGTATATAAAATACCGTCAAACAGTAAGTAAGTAAAGTCCCGATGGGCTAGGGTTTATCAAGATCACGATTGCTATAATCCCTAGATAGATTATAATTAAGCTAAAAGGATGCTTTATGCAGATGCGTTAATTGTGACAAGATTCAACGTGTCTAGGTCTTAAGATGATGTCCCGCCTAAGTCTTAAGAATGATATGTCTGTTAACATTAAATTCACCCTTTGAACAACAGATCCGGAGGTATGGTAAAATGAAAGAGATGTGTAGCCATTATCATAGAGAGAAAGGAGATGAAATGGGAAGAGGTGTGTGCTAGAGAGAAAACACATATACTTTTACCTTACAAAAGTGAGCTTCACCCCTCCATGGAAGTATGGAGGGGGTATTTATAGTCCTAGTGACACACAACTATCGTAGCATGTCATTATCAGTCCATATGTGTCACGCTATAAATAAACTAATATAATTCCGTGTTTGTCACCATATTTTAAGGCTAACAATCTTCCCCCAATATGTGGACTTACGGAATTACTTACAATGTTCCTAACAAGTACAAATAACAACGTAATATAGTCTTCCAAAGTGTCTTCGACAACCATGATTGTTGTCTTCTAGTTGATCCCCAGTCTTAAAATTATTTCCAGCTTGGATCTTCATTGTCTTTACTTGTCTTGATACCATTTTATATGAAGAGTTGGGATTTAACTTCCCCCCAAATCCATGCTGCGTGTATTGATAAGCTTTCTTCATTAGACTCCATTTTTGGCGAAGTTTTCTGAATCGGCTTCCCCAAACCAACAATCCCTTATGAAGGCTTATAAAACTTTGATGTAGCTTGAACAATTTTCGACTTGTCTTAACGTGCAAAGCGGAATTTTGTAAATAAACAACGACCAACTATACCACTGCTTCTTGTCATTAGGGCTTGGTGAATATTTGTTCGGGGGTGCATGCGAGAAATCAACAACTGTTCTTCTCATGTTTGCATAATACTTCACAAAACCTTATAAACGTTTTTTGTGGGTTGGTTATAGGCTAAACAAACTTCCCCCATTGGAAGTTGTTTATGGTAACATCAAGTCAAGTAAGTCCAAAGAATGTACCATTTTAACCCATGATGGTTGCGGAATCTCGGAAAGGCTATACATTGTTGCTATGTTATATACCTCGAGAAGTTATAGTCATAAGCACAAATTAAGGTTCTTGTTATATGAATTTCGTTAAAGAAACTTTGAGGATTTTGCTTTCTACTGTGATAGTATCGTGTCTTGGTATAGATTTAAAATGCTGTGAAAAGTGCTGATTACATTCTTAAACTATATACTCTCTGGCTAACTTCCAACCTCGTTTCTTTCGGGCTATTGATATGATCACTTGGTGAAGTTAACTCGGATATACCAAACTTGAAATGTAAGTAAAATCCCCAAATTTGTTACTTAAGCTTGCAATATTGTTGATTGAAGAACTGTGCGAGAGAATCTCTAAATTACCTTATACTCCATCAAAGTATAAGAAGTACCAAACACCTTTTTGAAATGATCACAACGACATATGCGTGTGACACCGAGCACTATAATGTAAAACTCCTTTAAGTGATAGTATTCCAAGTCTTCATCCAACCACCCCTTGACCTCTGGAAACTGATTAAAACCAAGTCTTAATCTTTAACTGTATACGTTAAGCAAAGTCATCAATCGATAGAAAATCGAGAAAGTCTCGATGATGAATAAGTAGACTCCTTTTTGAAATTCAATTTATCGCAAATAAGGGTACCAAACCAATTCTGATTCACTCTGTCATCATTATCCGAGTCTCTAGCCTTTTTGTCGTTTAAGTGAATCTTTTCAGGATCGTTTTGGGATTAAGTGTTGTTGTTTAGGTAGTCAAAACTAGGTTTTCTGTGGCAACCCGCTACTTGGCAAACCCGACAATACTTATGGCAAACCGCCACCATTATTACACCAAACCGCCACCAGTTTGATATCAAATCGCTGCCTATATTAGACCAAACCGCTGCCTAATTATAATAATCAAACCGCCGTTATCTTTAACCAACCCGCCGACTGTAGTTAATATCAAACCGCCACCAAGGCAAACCGCCATCTAGGGCAAACCGCCGTCTAGGGCAAACCGCCGCCTAGAACTTTGTCAACCCGCCATGGATTTTTTTAAATGGACAGAGTTACATTTCTTTTTGTACTCATATAAAATAATTCAAAACTCGCCCGTGTCCTAAGCAAACCGCCATGTAATATGGCAACTCGCCGTGTAGAATGGCAACTCGCCGGCTAATAAAATTGATTATTATAATCAAATCGCCATTGAACTGGTCAAACCACCACCTACTTTTTCCTTCAAAACATTCGGATCTTTCGTCCCCTACTATTGTAAAACACACACCAAGAAAATAATTTAATAATCAACCAGCCACCATGGAACATTTAAGCTCGAAAATAAGCAATTTTTCAACCAAATAGCTAGTTTGACCACGCAAATAAGCTTTAGATGCTTATAACTAAGTTGGTAGGAGATGATTAAACATATACTAACACGATTTTTCTTGTGGATCATTAAATTCGAACCAAACCGCCTCCAAGAACACCAAAATAAGCCATACCTTTTTAGGCCTATATTTCGATCTAAAGGCTTGTGTAAGCCATGGTTTGGAAGCAATCTAACCTATTTGACCTGTAGATCAAGGAAAGAACAAGATGAACAACCAAATAAGCTCAAATTTTTTTTAGCCGTGAGCTTTTTCCACAAAATAAGCCACGAAAATTTGAGCTTATTAACCACACGAATCAGTGATTAACAACACGAATTCCCCCCTATGCTCTGATACCAATTGTTGGATCCCGTAATCACTTCATAACATATATCATACACGAATCAAACTAGAAATTAATTTACTACAATGCAAGTGAATGTTCAATTTCTTCAACAACTTCAACCAGAATGGTCAAGATTTGTGACGGTTGTCAAGCAATCAAAAGAAATAGACAGCATCTCATATCACATACTTTTTAACATTCTGAAGTTAGTAGTATCAAAATGTATGTCATGATATCCGTGCGAGAGAATAGCAATAAGTGCAAATCATTAAACATTCTTATGGCTTTGATCAACCAATTCAGATAATTACTATCAAGCAACAAAACCTCAAAGATCTAAGGCAGCTATCATCTTCTACTAAGAATAGTGCATCTACCGACATAAAGACAAAGAGATAGCCAAACAGTTACACCTCAATCGAGTCAGAATTGAAGAAGACAGTGAATCCTGAACAAGCTCAGAGGATTTGTTTATTTTTTAACTTTAAGTTTTATTTATTTTTTAGGACATGCAAAAGAATTTGAGAACTCCTTGCAACAGTATTCAAAGAGGCTCTACAAACCTACCAACACAACCTTTCGAACTTATTCAAACTCCCTAGGAACCAGACTGAAGATTACCACACCAAGGGTATAACAAAGACAATAACAGGTCAGTTTAGAGAAATAAAGGACAAAATGACAGTTGCTTGGGACTAGGGAAACTGTAGGCAGTCTGATAGTGCAACAAACAGGGATACAATGCTTTAACTACAAGGGATTTAGCCACTATGCAAAGGAATGCAGGAAGCCAAAGCATGTTAAAGACTACTCGTATTACAAGGAAAAGATAATGATGTGCAAACACAGATGAACAGGTGTTCCATGCACAGCTGAGCAATCTGATTGGCTAGCGGACAGGCTTGAAAGAGATTGAATGACAAGAATTGGTAAGCACATTACAGTTTCATGGCAAAGATTAAGAGGTCTTACCAGAAGAATCTATGTTCAACTGAAACAGCCATTGGAATAGTTACAAAACATGATTGAAAATATGTGTTTGCCAATGAAAAGATAAAAATTCTGAGATATAATATTGCAGAATTGTGTGATGAGCGTGCTGCGCTTGCTAATTTATTGCAATTTAACTCTTGTAATGAGGAAAACAAAACAATTTTAAAGTAATTAAAGAAAGCAACTGCATCATTGACTCAAGAACTAGAGGTACTTTGATCTCATTCTAGTGCAAAACGAACCTTGATGAGATTAGTAAGGCTCCTGGGGGAGGGGCTACTAGTTGTCAGGATGTTGTCTTATTGCACTTCGGAACAAACAGAATGAGCTGAGAAGTACATAGCATTTAATGACCAGACGATTTGATTATGAAATAATCTCAAACAAAGTTAATTGATACTTAGGACTATTAGCTCTTAAAGACATTGAAATAAAGAAGGCTTGAAAACAAAAGCCCTATGAAATTTTAGTCACAATGAGAAAACACGATGACGTTAGTAAAAAAGTGTCTTTTAACAAAGTCACAATTGAAGGTTATCTTCAAAGTAGAAAACCAAGGTCATTTTAGATTTAAAGGTTTAAGGAAGAGAAATATATTGACAACGATGATGAATCATGGAAAAACAATTAAGTTTTTGAATGAATTTGTTTATACTCGTAATCAGTCAATTCAGACCATTCATATGTTAGCACCCAAATTGCTCGACCATATCTGGTAGACCAAAATCCTTTTGCTAATCCAAGGTTTACCTCAAGAAAGCTCAATCAGAAAGCCCCTGTTTGTATAGATCCCAATGTACTTATGATCTTGCAAACAGATTTGACCCCAATAGGGAAGAGACCATGATCTTGCAAAAATTGATGAGTAGATCAAAATTTGAATAAGATTATGTTAAACCATATGATTACACCAAAAAAAACCAGGGTTATTAGTCTTTATGAAATTTCAAAGCTTCCTCACTGGAGTTTCTTTATCAGTTGGAACGCGCAAAAGAAGTTAGGAAGACAATGTGGAGAAAACCGTTTGTTAGAACAAAAACCAAACATTGCTAAAAACGTTGCCTTTCTACCACGTTTTTGAAATCAATTAGTAAAAATAGACAAGTTTTTTAAACGACATGAATTTAACTCCAATTTAAATTTAGAGAAATTGATGATCAAGTTGGTTTAAACTTACTAGTGATATTTTCGGTGCCAAAACTGCTAAAAGATATGGAAGTTTGTAAAAAACCTATTAATGCTCTTGCCATAAAAAACTCAAAATGATAGTTTTCGTTTTGAACATGAACTTAAAACAGAAATGCATGAAGATTATGAGTACGTTAAATCCCTTAAACAAGAGGTTGGCGAACTTGAATTTAAAAAGGCTGATTTTTCAAACATATATGATCTACTTCTCGAAGAGTGTGTGTCTAAGGATATTACATGTTCATATTTGCATTCTCTGTCTGATTTAAATGCTTATGCTGAATTACAATGCATGCTTCTTCATAAAGTCAAAGAATGTGAATGTCTTGCACAAAAGCTTTCGAAACAAACTGACATCTGTTAACAAAGAAGTCATAATAAGCTTTTGAAGAGTTTTGCTAAACTGAAAACCACTCGATTTCTCTTGAAACTTGAATTTAACAACATGTAAAGAACAATTGAAAATAACTCAGTTTGCAATGAAATGGATTTCAAATGAATTTTGAAAAGAAACGTGAACAATAATCATTGAAATACAGTGATTGAAAGCTCAAATGCAAGCAAGAACATATGGCAATCAGTGGAGTTAAAGAAATCATGAGAAATGCAAAAGGAAAGTATGTTGGGAAACTCAGTTTGATAACCTTCTGTTGTTCGACCAACCAAATGCTCAAACGGATTCCAAACACCATCTGTTTTAGGAAAACTGAATCCTTTTTCAAATTATCATGAAAATGAGAAGTTTCAAACGAAACCAGTTCGGTTAATAAAAACTTAAGTGTGTCGGCATGGTTTGTTTTAAATATGTCCACTCAACAGAATTTGCCTCAAGAATAGAAAAACAAGCGGAAAACACTCGAATGTGCTTAAAACCAAGGAATGTATAGAATGGCCACTACCACTACACAAAATAGAGAAACCGCAGTTGCCTCATGCTTCTAGAATACTAATCCTCACGAGTCTAAATCATCAGGAGTAAATCACACTACTAGTGTTAGCAGACCTCGACTTAAGTGCTATCAAGGTTATAGATAAGGTAATGCAAAACAATAGTTCAAGTGAAGTTTAAAGAAGGAGAGTAGAAGACCATTCTTAGGATTTCTAGATATTTCTAGAAAACAAACAGTCTGTAATGCGGTGTAATGACAGTTCAACTTCTAGACTTTTGAATGTGATGCTTCTGTTTGTGTGAATGTGGAAAATGTTGTGTTTAATTTGATTTGATGCTTTGTGTTTATCTAGATACTTGAATGATGTGGAATACTAGAAACTAAGAAAGACTAAGGTTAGTGTCCTATTAGTGACGGAGTAAACCCAAGAGTAAGCGAACAAATCTGTTGCAACACCCCATAAGAAAAAAAGTTGCATCAGATACACTATTCAGCATCAAGAGGTTACATAAGAGTGTATGAGAATACTAATCAGGAATGGAAATGCGTGGATAGCTAAGAAATATCCATCAGGATATTCATGGACGCAAAAGTCTCTTCAGACCAAAAGATATGGATGCCTAAGTTCAGGAAAATGATGTATCAAACAAGTATTAGTCCAATATAGACCATTGTCTCTAGGATTACTATGTCATGAGATATCAAAATTCCTTAGATCCAATTTGTCCAATCGTTCCATCGTCCTCTAATTCTCTTTGAGATTGTACAATCATCCTATTCATTGTTGACCCTGGATGCATAAAGCACATGATGGCAATCTCAAGCTGTTGTGTAATTTTGTGGAGAAATTTCTGGGTACTGTTCGTTTTGGAAATGATCAATTTGCTCCAATTCTTGGTTATGTAGATCTGAATCAAGGAAATGTCATGATCAAACGGGTTTATTACGTCGAAGGCCTCAATCACAATCTTTTCTCGGTTGGTCAATTCTGTGATGCAGATTTGGAGGTTGCTTTCAGGAAATCTACTTGTTTTGTGAGAGTCTTCAGGAAACGATTACTAATCTGGTAATCGTGGATCAGATCTCTACACCATATCTCTTCAAGAACAACTTCATCAAAACTCAATCTGTTTCAAATGAGCTAAAAGCTTCACCAACTCAAGCATGGTTCTGGCAACGAAGACTTTTTCATCTTAACTTCAATTACACCACCTTACTCTCAAAGAAAGATGTTTGTGACTGGCTTACTAAGTTTGAATCATGTCAAGGATAAACTCTTGGTCATCTTGTGAACTTGAGTTTGTAAGCAAAAAAAGCTCATTTTAAGTCAAAGCTGTTCGAAGTTTCTAAAGGAGGCTGAATTTGCTTCATATGGACTTATGTGGTCTAATGCGGGTTGAAGCTAAATGGGAGAAAATATATTCAGGTGATTGTTGCATGACTATTCAAGATAAATATGGACTATTTTTCTACGATTCTAAGGATGAAAACACCAGAAGTTCTCAAAGACTTTCTCTCGTTGATTCAACGCAATCTTCAAGCTCAAGTATTAGTGTCCGTATGAAGACGG
This sequence comes from Tanacetum coccineum, assembly GCA_026074375.1. NCBI lineage: Eukaryota > Viridiplantae > Streptophyta > Magnoliopsida > Asterales > Asteraceae > Tanacetum > Tanacetum coccineum. The sequence continues at coordinate 48,820 of BQNB010013393.1, read as the reverse complement.
CACAGAGTTCTGAACAAGAACTTCATGCTTATTTCAGAGGAGAAGGCATTGAACATAGACTTACACTCTCGAAACCTGACAGATCGGCGTTGTCGAAAGATGAAACCGCACTGTTGTTGAGGCTGCTCGAACAATGCTCTCAGCTTCTAAGCTTCCATTATCATTTTGGGCTGAAGCAGTTGTAACCGTATGCTATACTCAGAATAGATCAATCATCATATCGACTCATGGAAAGACGACGTATCACATCATTAATGACAGGAAACCTTTAATAAAACATATTCACATCTTTGGTTGCATTTGTTACATTAAACTAGAGAATGGGGAAAATTTGGATAAGATGAAAGAATAAGGAGGATATTGTATATGGTAGGATATTCTACTCGTCGAAGGGATATCATGTTTAAAACAATGAGAACACGCTTTAATAGTTGAGTCTCATTCATATATGTTTGATGAATCAAAGAAATGATGTTCTTGATTACAACAGTTTAGGGACCTCACACCACAACGTCAAAGAGATGTCTGTTGAAATGTATCTTCGGCCTCGTTCCTCAAAGGACAGAAGGCGTCAGATTATGAAAACTAGACCCAGTTGCCCCCAAAATAAAAGTTGTTCATACAGTACGAGAAGAAAGATTCGTCACAACAACGGGTCTGGAATTTCTCTTACAGCCCTTTACTTGAGAATATTACAATCCAGACACAGTCAAGTGAGGAAAACAACAATGATCATGTACGAATGCATCACTTCTCAAGAAGATGAATTTATCTAATCCTTTTGTACAAGGGTAAATGAAATTAGTGAGTCTTCCTTCACGCACATTGATAATATCCGAATGTGCATTCATTTCAAACCACAAAAGTCAATGATTAACGAATGGGACAACGCATCATCCATTTTAGAATAAGTTTGTGAAATCCACCATGCCAGTTCAACAAGATGACAAACTTGCCAAAGATTCCTGAAATGTGTATGTTCGGGCTCACAGTGAGTATTATTGAACCGAAGAACATTAAGAAGGGAAATGGCTTATTCTGATGATTGAAAGCAATGCAGGAAGAACATCATCAGTTCGAACAGACTAAAAGTCTGGGGAAAACTTGTCGACAAAACCAATTGGAAAGATGAATATAAAGCTATAACCGTGTTAAGGAGAACAAAATGGATGGAAGATCAGACTGTAATTTGCAACAAAGCATGACTTGTAGCTAAAGGTTATGCCCAGGAAGAGGGTATTGATTTCAAAGAATCATTTGCACCAGTTGCTCGCTTGGAAGAAGTTCGGATTTTCGTTGCCCACGCAGCACACACGTCTTTTCCTCAATCTATCAGATGGACGTCAAATGAAAACGGACATTTCTTTTAATGGTCACATAAAGGAGGTGGTTTCAATGTTGCTCAGCAAGAAGGGTTTGTGATCCAGATCATCTAGAACAAAGTCTACATCTGAGGAAAGCTTGATATGGATTAAAGCAAAGCTCATGGGCCTGGGTATGATGAACCATCAAACTTCTTGATGGCCAAAGGCTTTACCTTAAAGGTCACAAAATTGACCCAACGTTATTCAAGATAAATACTGGGGGAGGATATTTACTTATGCAGATTTACGTTGATGACATAATTTTTGGTGTCTACAACCCTAAATATTCAAAAAGATTTGAAAAGTCAATGCAACGAACAGAATTTGAAATGTCTTAATGGGGGGAGATGAAATTCTTTTTAGGACTTTAGATCCACCAGTCCCCAAAAGGTATTTTTATCAATCAGGCCAAGTACGCTTTAGAAATTCTGAAAAATGCATAATATGGATAATTGTCACTCCATTGGTACACCATGGCTACAAAACCTCAACTTGATGCAGATTTGAGTGGAGAAACCGTAGACCAATCTGTTTTATCGTAGTAAAATTGGGTCACTATTACTTGACCATCTAGTAGACCAGACTTTAGTGCAAGAGTATGCTATTGTGCACGTTATCAGCACGACCAACATAAAAGCACCTCAGGAGGTTTAAAAGATCTTTAAAATTACCTAAAGGGTGCCATTACATGGACCTTGGTATCCAAAGGATTCTGGCTTTGATACTAACGAATTTTCAGGACTGTCTGTATCATGCCGAATGCATTGATTCTCGCAAAAAGCACTTCTGGAAGGGGGATACATTTCCTTGGTGTAAGTTAGTAAGTTGGATGGTCAGAAGCAGAACTGCACTGCAATGTCTTCAGCAGAGGCAGAGTAAGTGGCGTTATCTGCAAGTTGTGCTCTAGTAATGTGGATGAGGACACAGCTTCAAGATTATGGCTTCAACTACAACAAAATACCATTGTACTGCGACTCTCAGTCAAGCTCTTAACAATTTCATGCATCCCGGGTCATCATTCGCGAACAATCAATCCATACTCGTATCATTTCATAAAAGCAACAGGCTTTTTTGAAAATGGTATAATTGAATTATATTTTGTCAGGAATGAATACCAATTAGCTTGACATGTTTACGAAAAGTCCCTTCCTGAGGATCGGTTTAAGTATTCTTGTCTGAAGGATTGGTATGATCGATGTTTCGACCTCCAGCTGTTCTGGAGGTTTTGACAAATAAGACTGCTTTGATATCATTCATCAAACATCACCATGTACATATTTTTGAGAAAAAGCAAAATTACAAAAATATAAAAACTTCAAAAAGAAAATAAAAATCAAAAAAACAGAAAATTTCCAAAAAGATTCTTCTCGAAGTCTCTTGAATCGAAAACATTTTAGTGCTTAGACTAATGTCGATTAACAATTGACAGGGTGTGTAAATGAAGTTCGAGCGAGGTTGCAAATAGTTTTCAAACATGTAATTCTAATTTTCTAGATGGCTTATGTTTGTTGCAAAAAAAAAAATTTTATTCAGTTACACTAACCCGGACTTCAAATAATGGAAGGTTTATACACTTATCCTCACAACGAGAAAATTTATGTTTCTCGGTTGAGCTGTTCTTAAAAGACATTCAATGTTTTTTAGCTAAAGAAAAAGGCATAGTGTACGTTTCAAGTGCGCTTACCCTTACGTTAGAAGATAGTCCTCTAACATCTGGTTTTTTCAAAAGTTGAACAAAAATTTTCAAGAGTCTTCTCGGATGACAATTCATAATCTTTTTCAAAATTGTGTGGTCAACACTCAAAACCCTAACAATGTTTTCAAAAGACAATAATTTTCTCAATTGGTCTATTTTTTTAGGGGGAGTTTTTCGAAAAAACAAAGTTTTAATGTTCTTTGGATAAATCAACAAACGACAACTCTTACTTTGTATTTTAAATCGTTTTCAAAAATGTTCCAAACCATTCATGATGATATATTTTCTCCCACAGAATTTTCAAGACATCTTTTAATACAAGGGTATTTCAAAACTAAGTGTTTATTATTTAAAATATAGGGAGAAAATGTAATTAAAATATGATCTAATCGACTCAATGTGTCTGAAACAGTAAGAAAAGTTTTAATTGGTTTGATCTTAACCCCAACAACATCTTAATTTCACGACGATTCTGAAGTCATAAGGTGGTTAGGTTAGGAATCAATCCTATGATCCAACCAGAACCAGAGGATCTACCCAAGGATAATCCAAAGTTAGAAATAGCAGTCCTTAGGTATGATTAGAGATGAATGTATATGGGAATAATGCCGACTAAGATTGAGCTAACACTAGAACAATCACAACAAGGTGTTAGTAATGACGTCCTAGTAAGCATTGAAGGCGTTGAAGAATGAAAAAGAAATGTATGGATAAATGGTGTAAACAAAGAAGCCCTCCACACAACTTAAGGCAAAAACCGGGTCAATACATATGCTGTCAGAATCACAAGTTGATTGCTGACATTGAAAACGACATCATGGACCCAGTGATGCAATCATAAACTCCTTGCTCCCCCCCTAACCATTCGAGTTTTCTCCTCAACAGAAACTTGTCTCGTTTTATCACGGAGATACACGTTTTCTATTGACATCTCATTCGAGATCGTTGATATTGAATAGGTGGCAATCTGCTCAAGCCTCCGAGTACTAAAACCAAAATGCACTAATCGAGTCTAGAAGCCAAGAGATCAATAAAATATTTCGTAGGATTACATTCCATTTCAAAACACTTGTTGAAACACTCATCAAGTTCCAAGCTTTTGTTAAAAGAGTCCTATGCAATATTCTTATGATCATTTGCCAGAAACATCCGAGTGATACCCATAATCTGTTAGCTGTGAACGCATCCATAGGATTTTAGCACAACACCCAGATAAGGCAATATATTCAGCCTCTATACTCAAGATCGCAGTGCTCTTTTGCTTCTTGGAAGACCAGCTAACAAGTTTATCACCTAAGAATTGAGCGCTTCCTGATGTACTGCGTCTAGTGTCCTGACACCCCGCGTGATCTGCGTCTAAATATGTTGTTAGAGACATACCAGTATCCTTCGAGTACCAGAGACCCATGTTAACGGTTCCCTTTAGGTATCGAAAGATCCGCTTAACCGCATTTAAGTGCTTTTCGGTAGGCTTTGCCTGATACCGGGCACATAAGCAGACTGCATAAATAAGGTCAGGTCTACTGGATGTCAGATACATGAGGGATCCAATCATGCCACGGTAAAGTGTAGCATCAACTGGTGTCCCTTGTAGATCCTCATCCAGTTTATTCTTTTCCCCATAGGTGTGTCTGCAGAATCACTAGTTAGCAAACCATATTTTTAATAATTTCAGAAGCATATTTTGATTGGTTTAGAAAGATGCCTCTGGGACGTTGAGAAATTTATAATCCTAAAAAGAATGACATCTGCCCCATCATCGACATCTTGAACTTTGTGGTCATCATATTAGCAAACTCATTACACAAAGCAGTATTAGTAGATGCAAATATTATACCGTCAACATAAATTTGTACCAGTAATAAGTCATTTCCTACTTTCAATGTGAAGAGTGTAGGATCAACTGCACCTTTGGAAAAATGTTGTGAAATGAGGAAACTTGACAGCATGTCGTACCATGCACGTGGTGCTTGTTTGAGACCGTACAGGGCCTTTTTAAGTTTATACACATGCGATGGGTTGTCCTGATCCCCAAATCCTTCTAGTTGAGAAACATAGACCTCTTCTTTAAGCTCGCCATTTAAGAAATCCGTTTTGACTTCCATTTGGAAAATCGTCATATTCTTGTTGGATGCATTTACTACGAAGATACGAGTGGCCTCTATTCTTGCAACCGGTGCAAATGATTCCTTAAAATCTATTCCCTCCTCTTGCCTGAATCCTTATGCAACTAATCTAGCCTTATTCTTTAGTACCCCGCCAAATTCATCCATCTTGACCTTATAAATCCATTTAAGTTTGATCATCATGACTTTATTTGGACACAACACCAATTCCCAAACTTGTAGCCTTTCAAATTTATGAATTTCTTCTTGTATTGCATCAATCTAAGATGATTCGGTCATTGCTTGTTTGAAGTTCTTTGGTTCTACAGAAGTTAGGAATGCATCAAAATAACACCACATGGCATCAGTTTCGAGTTGCTTTCTCGTGGAGACAGAACGAGAAGGATCTCTGATTACATTTGCTATAGGATTATCCTTAGTCAATCTACCAAGTGATTCGAATGGAGTGTGGATTGGTCTCACATTAGATGACGATCCTTGAGAAGTCAAGTCTTCATGAAGTGATTCGTGAAGTGGATCATCATGAAAATCTGGCATTTTTGAAGATTCTTTAAAACCTTGAGAAATAATTGGAGAATGTTCTTGATCTTGTGTTGATAGGATACTTGTTGATGGAGCATCTTGGTCATTTGACGTAGACACGAGTGAATCGGCTAAACCAACACCTCTAGGTGCAGCAGCCACTAGAATTGGAGAAACAGCAATTGTTGGAGGATTGAAGTATTCATCGAACATGGGTTGGAACAAAAGATCCTAATAATATCTTTGTGGTGGATTACAAGGTTTTTGAGGGATAGGATTTGACACGAGTCTTGAACTGGATGTTGCAGGAGTCATAAATTAAAGCTCGGGTCCTAAACTGAGTTGTTCAGAAGCCATTGCCGTCAGCTCATCAAAATCGACATGTAAGAGATCATAAGGATTTTTTCTATGGCGATGCCGTATAATGGATTGGTTTTAGGTGTAACATGCGATAGCGACTGCCTCGGCCCATAGAAATAAAGGACTTTTGCGTAGATTAACATTGTTCAAGCGGCTTCAACTAGAGTATGATTTCGCCTTTCAACGATACCATTTTGTTGTAGAGTGCGCGCAACCAATGTTTCATGAGAGAAACCGATACTCTCATAATAGCTACGCAGAGTTTGATTGACAAACTTAGTTCTATTATCTGTATGAATGTTCCTGACAGTTGCATTCAATCTTACTTGTATCATTTTCAGAAACTTGATTATGAAATCAGGAGCTTCATCCTTTGATGCTAGAAACTTCACCCATGTGAACCGAGAGTAATCATCCATAATGACGAGGATGTACTTTTTCCCATTTATACTTGCAACACGCATAGGCCCACAAAGATCCATGTGCAGAAGATATAGTTTTTCCTGATTGGTGTCTTCAGATTTAGGTTTATGTGATTGTTTCTTGCTTTTGCCCATTGCACATGCCGAACACAGATGATCTTTTTCAAATTTTAATTTGGGAAGACCTCGTACAAGACCATTTTTAGCCAAATGATTAATAGCACCAAAGTTCAAATGTGACAATCGTCGGTGCCATAACCAAGATTTGGTCTTTGAGGCTTTGGACAAGAGACAAATTGGAGAAGACACCATCATATCCCCAATTGACAATGTATAAAGGTTGGTTTCCCGAGATCCTGAGAGTAAATCAACACCTTCCAGATTACGAACAAAGCACGTGTGTTTTCTGAAAGCTACTTCAAGATCTGAGTCGCAGAATTGACCAACAGAGAATAGATTGTGTCCTAGTCCTTCCACATAATAAACCTTTGAAATTATGATATTCCTTATCTGACAATCACCATACCTCATAATCTTTGCAATTTGGTCGTTACCGAACTTGACAGTACCGAGAAACTTGTGAACAAAATTGGTGAGCTGAGAGCGATCTCTAGTCATATGCTCTGAGCATCCAGAGTCCAAATACCACAAAACAATTTAGACAAACTGAGATCGACAAGAAAAGAAGAAGATGGAGAAACTGAAGTATTGGATCCCCAAGATGTACCAGGTTCCGTTTTGTTAGAAATTACAGATTTTGCAATCTTAGGTTTGCTATTAGAACCATTAGTCTTAGGTACCTTAGGTCTCCTAGTATAAACCTTAGTTACTACAGAATCTTGTGCAACTACTTCTAGAGGAATGGGTTCCCTAAAAGGCACTTTATTAGTAGTGGTAATCCCAGTTAAAGGGCACGCATTTCCAACTAGAGTGAAAGTCCTTCCTGTAGGTCTCTAGTTATATCCAATTTTAGTAAACACTTTTCCTGTAGGTTTCCATTCTTCTTTCTTTTTAGATTTCTTAACAAACTTAGATTTAGAACTCGCATTCATATCAGAAACAAATTCAAGAAAGCACACTTCAAGTTTAGCATCAAACATAGAACTATTACATTTAACGCACATTAGCTTAGAATTTGTATTTAATTTGGAATGCTGCACATTTTCATTTCTAGATGGTCCAACAACACAATTCGGTTTATTCAAACAAGACTTAACTATCCTAGAGTGGTCTTCTACTTTATTCTTCTTCTGGGTACTACTTGAAATCTGTAGGATCCTATCATTCTTTATATTGTCTGTAGACTTTGACCTGCTAGATTTAGTAGACCGCTTACTTCTGTAGAAGTTAACACAGAATTGTTAGTGGTCTGTTTTACCTGTGTTTGGGAAGAGCCTAACTGTTTTCGGGATGTGCTTGATGATATGACTGGTTCAGCAAACCTAACTGTTTTCTTCTTGTTGATAGGCGTGACCGCAACTAATTTCTCACTAGGTTTGTGAATATCAGGGCAAATATCTCTAACATATCCTAGAAACTCTTGAATCAGCTTAACATACTTATAGGCAGAGTAAGATGCACTATCTAAAGGGTTTAATGATTTAGCTTGTTCAACTATCTCCTTAAGAATAACAGCTTGTTCCATAGTGTGCTTAAGGTAGTTTATGTGAGTTTCCCTATTATTCTTATCCTTAGGAGCCAAGGTTACTGGGTCAAGCTTATACATTCCTTAAGGAATAGTGGTAGCGTTTGGCACTTGGGCAACATTATCAACTATGTCCTTTCCTTTTAATTTCCTATGATAATTTTTAATGCTGTTGTGACAAAAACTTTTCCTGAAGTTGAGCATTTAAAATCAGTAATTTCAACAGACTTTTGATTTAATTGATTAACCAAAGATTTAGCATGTTCTTTAGCACGAACACGTGATGGTTTAATTAAATCATAAAGTTGTTTATAAGTCTGTTTCAAATGCTCATTTTCAGCAATTAGTTTTGCCACCCTATGTTCCAGTTCTATGTTGATGGTCTCAATCTCATCTAAGTCCTTTTCACACTGTTTGTGGTGGAAGTTTTATTCAAACGTTTAATGTTTGCCTTCAACTTCTCGATTGTTGTGTCTTTTGCTTGAAGCTCAGCTTTAAAATTGTTCAATTCAAACAAGTGATCAAATGTAGGTTCAGTTTGGTTCACAGATGTGTTATTTTTAAAAAAAATTCTTTATTGAGTTGCACTGTGATGAGGTGTCATTTTATACATTTTTTCGGGGTCATTTAACCCCCTGAATCGTGCATTTATGCCCAAAATAGGTACTTAATTGTTCCTTTTTAGGTATTTAGCATTTGGAAGGCATTTGGAGGAAATACACGTGACTTGGGCTCATTTGGAGAAGAACCATACAAGACTACGGACCTACACTAACATCTCTCATTATTATGTAGCTGGAGACGGCATCACAAGATACACGTGACGCCGTCACGACTCATCCCATGACGGTGTCACAAGGATTCACGACGGTGTCAGCTCAAATGACCCAACCTAAGATCTAGAATATTATCTTTCATGACGGCGTCACGATTAAAATGCGACGCCGTCACAACGATTTATCTATATATACAAATCCATTTTTAGGGTTTTAAGTGTGTAACTTTAGAGTAAAAAAGGGAGACGAACCCTAGTTCACTTGGCAGCTTATTATGATGATTTTAGGGCTTCAAAACCCTATTGTACCTCCTTCAATTCATGTTTTAATCAAGTAAGATTATCTTAATCATTCAATATGTCTTGTTGTTTGATTATTTATTATTCTTGCTTTATCTTTAACATGCTTGGCTAAACTCCCTATTGTGTTCATTTATGATTGTATGAAACATAGAATGTAGATCTTAGTGGTGTTGCTTCTTGTAATGAATATTAATATTAGGTTTTAGAAAACCAGCTTTTGTCTGTATCGCTGTTGATATGTCTAGGGAAACATGATTGTGTAGAAATGATACCATCGGGTAACAGTCTTCATACTACCTTGCCCCTTTTATGGTTGATCCACTTTTAAGATATTTCAAATGCATTTAATGTACTCTTGGGGGCCTTGTAATAGTCTTCATACTACCTTACTTGTGTGTTGCCTCAACGGAATATTAAATAGATGGCAGGTTCGTGTAATCTGTTCATGACTTAGGAAATAATTACGTAGATTATCACAAGTGTGACAAAGCAACAACACTAGGAGAAGCAATCTAGGGAGAAATACATGATTAAATAAATACAATATTTTTATTATATTGTTATCACCATTAGCATTCCTCCCACAACTCATCAATTAAGACTCGAAACAAAAAAAGATCAATCAAATGAGATCTCAAGATCATTGTTGTGTATTTACATGAATCACGATCCAGAACACGAAATGAAAAACATCATCGATCTCTGTAGAGGGTTAAACCTCTTTTGTTATACGAAATTAAAGATTGTTTCATAACAATTATGTTACAAAACATTCTTTGCTTCGTTTGACACACAATCACAAAGATAGAACCTACCCGAGACCCTTTATAAAAAGATCTTGAAGACAAATTACTTTTTGATTCTTGATTCTTGATTTAATGGTAATGAGCAGTTATAGAAAAACGGGGCTTCGATGAAGGGTGGTCTTCATGTGATAATAAGGATACAGAGATTTGGTATGACTGCTTATGATATGGAAATAGGGATAGTCATTTGTGATCGAGATTTATAAGATGTGAATTAACGACTGAAGTGTTTATCTGTTGTGTGGGAGAGAAAATCCCATGACTGCGTTAGTGAAGAAAGGTTAGGGCAAAAGTCATAATCACTTGTAGATTATATACCGAATATTTAAGGTATGGAACGGGGTTAGTAAAAGGATTTGGACGTGGGCTGGAACTTCCAAGATGTTGGGCCGGTAATAGTTAGCTATGATTATTATGGGCTGACATGAGTTTCGGTGATACATGGGATTTTGTTGGACTTTGATTGTTAACATGATTAGAGTTCATGTTCATATGGGCTTTAGTCTAATTTTGTACGCAATTACACATGGGTTGCGAAGCTTTGCAAAAAGTCTTGGGCTGAACTCAATTGTTTTCCGAATTGTGTACAAGAGGTTATGTTGGGCTGAGTTATGATATTGGGCCGAGTATATTGAATAAGATTTGGGCCGAATGGTGTATATTGGATCCAAAAATTGGTCTTGTGACTTCATGACTATTTAATTTTGGACTAATTTTTTGATGTTATTGGATTAGTCCGGGTATGATTAAGCCGGGTACAAATATGCTATCACGACAAGTTGAACTAGATGATGTTTATTCGTTAACGACATTCAAAAACAATATTTGTTAGGTTTAACGACATTCACGAACAACAACACAACAAACACGATACATAACACTACAAACGATCCGAATAAGATTCACTAAAAGGACAAACGGCTAAAGATTTGGATTACGATGACAAGTGATCACGAAGTTGATTTGGTATCCCTTATTTGAGATTGAAGTTGAGTTTCACAAAGGCGTCTACTTATTTCATCATCGAGACTTCCTTCTATTTTCTACCCCTTTTCTTCAAACCCAATCTATCGATTGATGACTTGCTTGAACGTACAACGGTTATGATTGAGACTTGAATTATCTAGTTACCAGCAGTCAGGGGTGGTTGGTTGCAGACCTGGTTAACTATCACTTAAAGGAGTTACATTGTAGTACTCAGTGTCACACGCAGAGTCGATGTGGATAATTTCAAGAGGTGGTTGTATTCTTATACGTTTTTGGTTTGGCTATAGAGCGTATTATAGATTTAATCTTGCATCGTTCTTCAATCAACAACAATGCAAGCTTAAGTAACAAATTTAGGGGATTTTACTTCATTTTCAAGTTTGGTATATCGAGTTTACTTCACCAAGTGATCACAACAATAGCCGACAGAATACGAGGTTGGTAAGTTAGCCAGAGAGTTTAAAGGTTGAGATGTAATCAGCAATTCTCACGGGATATTATTATGCTATTCCAAGACAAAGATACTTCACAGTCTAAGCAAAATTCTCAAAGTTCTTCAACGACATTCATATGTAAAGACCTTGATTATACTAGTTTTTTGATTTTGCTTCATTCCTCTACGGTTTTGAAGACAGAGGGTAATGCTGTGTTTGGATTTACGATTTGTGATTAAGATAAGAACTTCTCGAGTTACATGGGCGTCACACAACAATGCTGCTTCTGAGAGTTTCGAACCATCACGGGGGAAAATGTATACATCGGACGTAGTTGACTTTGATGTTTCCATGTCAACTTCCTGTGGGAAGTAGTGTATTATACTTTACCAAGTATAGTTATGAAGTATTTGCATGTGAGATGAATTGTTGCTGATTTCTCACATCGTCCCCGACTAATTTCACCAAGCCCTAATGACAAGAAGCAGTGGGGTCGTTGGTGAGGTTTTACTTCTACAATCCGCTGTGCACCGTCAATGAGATGTAGAAGATGTTTCGAGCTACATAACCGTTTTCAGAAATGCTGCTCATGTTAGAGATGTTGGTTGGGGGGCGCTAATTCAGAAACTTCGCCAAAAGGAGTCTATGAAGAAAGCTTTTCAAGAATTTTAATGAATTGGGGAAGTTAATCCAACTCATGCATACTACAATGGTTCCAAAACAAGTAAAGACAATGAAGATCCAAGCTGGAATATAAGTTTCAAGACCAGGAGAACTTAAAAGACAACTTCAGCTTTGGAAGACTTTATTCAATTGTATTTGTACTTGTTAGGAACATTGTAAGTAATTCCGTATGTGTCCACATATTGGGGGAAGATTGTTAGCCTTAAAATATGGTGACATATCCAGAATTATAATAGTTTATTTAGAGTGTGACACGTAGGGACTAATAATGACAAGTTATAATAGTTAGGTGTCACTAGGACTATAAATACCCCCTCCATACTTCCATGGAGGGGTGATGCTTTTTTAATTTTTAAAATTTTTATTTTTCATTATTGTACATTTGTGTATGTCTTTCTCTCTCTAGAAAACACACATCTTTCCTTTTTCTCTCACTAAATAAAATGGCTACTTATTTGTTTAATCCTCCCCGACCAACCAAACCTCTCAAATATATGATTTACCTGCTTTCCATAAAATATAAAAATACAAAAATAATCTCCTCTCAACCCCTAGAATTCTGTTAGACCATGATCAAGCCTTCCCAACCTATTCTCCTAGAGAACGATAACAATCCCCGACTCTTGCCTATGCTACTACTACAACGGTTAGGTACTCTGCCTAGGGAGTTGTAAAACATCTTGTAGAAGTCCCTTACGACGACCGCATCACATTGCAAGTGCAAGAGAAATGCAGTGTTGTTCAAGTTTAGAAAAGCTTTTCAAAAGTCTATTATACTTATCTTTTGCAACCATATTGTGTTGTTTGATAAGCTCAGCTTCAAGTTCCAGACACTTGTTGCAATTTTTAACATAATTCACAGAATCATTCGTAGCAACATAAGAGTTCACATTCACAGAAGTATTCACATTCACAACAATATTAACAATATCTTGAGAAATGATTTGATCCAAGAGTCGATCGTTTTCAATCAAAAATTGTTTCTTTTGAATTTTAAAGCACTACTTGTCTACAAAAAACTGTTGAACAACAGCTTCCATTTGGTTAAAAACTGTTTGTACTTCCGTTACCTCATTTAAAAGATCTTTATCAAAAACATTAAATATGTAATTTAAGGTCTTTAAAAATGGAATTATTTCTTTTAGAAAAGCAGCTTTAGTGTGTTCAAACCCCCATTCCCCTTATGTTAAAGCATCGGGTGTAGTCTACTTTTTCACTACAGTTTCAAATTGGCCAAGATGGTATTTAAGCTTTTTAAGGCTTGTATCAACCAGGCTTACCTTAGGAAGTTCCCGAGGAGCCTCAATTTTGACAGGTGATGAAGCAGATTGGTTAGTATTAGGGTGTGAAGTTTGTAACCAGAAAGCTTGTTCATCAGATAGTTCTTGTTGTGGAACAAAATGTTTACCAAAATCTTCAGACAATCTATTTAACTCAGCATAATTAATTGGTTTAATGTTAACTTTCTTTTCTAAAACCATTGGATCACTTTGTTTTAAAAGCATTTTTGATCGACTCTCTTCCTCAAGCATCAAAGTCTCTTCTGAATCAGCAATTGAAATCACATTGGTTTCCTTAGCAATAACACTACCATCATAAAGCATTGGCCTAATTTGCTGAGCTTTCTTAAGATAGAAATGATTTTGAAAACCAAGAGCTTGTTTAAGGTTGTTATCATAGAAAACTTATGGTTTCGTGAGCATATGCATAGTTTGCGCGGATTGACCCATTTTGTAAACAATATTGTTCAGTTCTTTAACTTTCTTTTCCAAAGCAATTTCTTTATCAATATTCTTAGTTTCCTTTTCCTTGGATTCATTTTTGAGAACATTAAATGTTTTTGTTAACAATTCCTTTTCCTTTAATTGTTCAGAAAGAGTTTGTTTAAGAGAGTTAATTTCCTTTTCAAAATCCGCAAACTGTGCATTCTTCTCCCAAACTATATCATCCATTATAAGTTTTTCTCTAGAACTTAAATCTACATTTGTCTTTCTTCTAGCAATTTAACCCGTTCTTTGTATATTTCAAGCTCAACAGATAAGGATTTATTGGAAATTAGATTGTCCTTATTGACCTTGTTACAATTAGTTACCTGATTTAATAGTTGTTCAAACACATATAATATCATGGAATCTTGTTGTGCAGAAGAATTTGTATCCTGAATAGCTGCATTTTGTGTTTCAAGCAGATACTAAGAGTAAGGAATGATATTGCTATCACTAGTTATCTCATTCTCTGGATAATTCACAAGATGAGTTTGTTCAGAATACGACATCTCTTGCATACTTTGATTTAGCATATCATTATGATTGTTTTCAGAGTGAGGTACCTCGGAGAGAACATCTGATCTGTAACTAGACAGATTGGCCATAAGAATTGCTTTGGCTGTAGAGAAGTCATCACAGTCAGAATCATATGCATCCAAATCAACTGCTTGATAAGCTGTATTGTGTGTAATGACTGTCTGTGTAACTAGACCTTCTACAACTCCAGGGTCTACCAAAAATGCCAATTCCTCCTCATTCAGAAGTTTACCAGATCCCTTGTGCTTCAACCAGAAGAACTTTATCCCTAAACCATGTAGCATCCCTTTTCCTCTTTGGCTTTGGGCACTGTCTTGCCATGTAACCTTCCCTTTGGCAATTAAAACACTTCACAACCCTTTGTTGACCTGAATTATTCTCTTCTGTTCCTGAGATGTTAGACCGTGTTCTAGAAGTACCAGCAGCAAATGAACTTTGTCTCCCCTGAACTGGTTGAACAGTCACCCTTCCATCATGAATAGTTACTTGTTGTCTTGGGTTGGAAGAATTTCTTAGATGATTATTGGTAGTTGGGAAACGAGATGTGACGACAGTAGAAAGAAATGACATCATTTTGTTAATGGCATCAATAGGGTCATCTCTTTGCTTAAATACTAGAATTGCTAGATGATTGGTTGGATTCACACCGTAAATATATATAATATATAATAAAATATAAAATATATAAATAAGTGTAAAAATCAACAATCCCAGAGTCTATCTGAGGAAATTTAGCAAGATGTGTTTGTTGATTAACCGTGGAGACAATATATTCAATTTGAGGAATGGATTGTGGTTGTGGACAAGAATCTTGATGAACTGTGGATGAGTAAGCATTTGGATACAGTGCTCACGGATAAGTAATTGAAAGAGGTATGGATGGATAAGTAGTTGAGTAATGTTGCGTGGGATGAATTGATCGATATTAAAGAGACTAAGATGGTGAAAACTGTTGTTGGAACTAAGGATTGTTGTATGAAGATTGATAAGTGTTGAAGTGAGACGGTGTCATCTGATGATTCTCAACTAGTGCAAGTGGATCTTGACTGCGTTCACGCATAATACGAACTTCATTTGCATGGAGTTCATGTTGTTCAAGATATGCATTAAGCTGATCGAAGTTGGTAGTGTGCAAATCTTTTACAAGTTTGACATCAATCATAAACTTACTCAAATCAGGTGAAGACTGTTTAAGAACTTGGTATTGACCTGAAATTGCTCTAATTTCATTTTGTAAATGTTCATGTCATTGATCAGCTGAGTAAATCTCAAGTAATACTAATGAAGTAATTCCTCCTTGATGTAAGCAAACTTATCAAATGTATCATACAGTTTACACTCCCTTTCCTGCGCTGTCAATGATGTACCTTGCATTAGTAGTTGAATTCTTTCCCATAGATCTTTGGCAACTCTGTGATGATTAACGAGTGAATAGACATCAGATGGTAGTCCTTGAAGAAATATATTAGTTGCATTGAGATCACAGTCAGCTTGAATTTTCTCAGTTGTAGACAATTCCTCATATTTCTTTGTCCTGGTCATACCATTTTCTTCAATCGTAAGATAAATGAGTGGACCATGTTTGACTGATTCAAGTATCATTCTTCCATGCTCTCTATTTTGCATGTATAGTTCCATTATGCTTTTCCAAGAATCATACAGGTCTTTGTCCAACATTGGTGGACGATTGTCCGCACCAGAAAGTATCATGAATTCAGCAAGAGTAGTCATTGTTACTTAGGTTTGTTACAAGAATACTTGTTGATCGAACAGTGATAAGAAGTAATTGTGTTAAAGTTATGACTTTAGAAATGAATTGGTCTTGAGATTACACGGGATTTTACCATTCTTGATGAAACCGAGAAAATAAGTAAATATTTCACGGGATTTTACACACCATAGAAAAAACCGTATAAACCTTTTAGAAGCAATGTATAAATCTCCTAGGAAAAATGGTATAAATCTCCAAAGGTAAGTGTATAAATCACCCAAGTGTAATGTATAAATCACCCAAGAGAAATGGTATAAATCGCCTAAAGGAATCACGTATAAATCGCCCACGGTTAAAACACGTATAAATCGTCCAAGGTTAAAACACGTATATATCGCTCAAGGTTAAAACGTGTATAAATTGCCTAAGGTTGAAACACGTATAAATCGCTCAAGGTTAAAACGTATATAAATCGCCTAAGGTTGAAACGCGTATAAATCGCCCAAGGTTAAACCAAGTATAAATCACCCAAGGTTGAAACACGTATAAATCGCCCAAGGTTAAACCAAGTATAAATCGCCCAAGGTTGAAATGTGTATAAATCGCCCAAGGTTGAAACGCGTATAAATCGCCTAGACCAAACTTCAAAACCTTAAAAGACATATTTTTTGACGGGTTTTCTTAGTTTTTCTTGTACAACTAGTAGTTCTAAGCCTAAAAGAACCTTAAAAATGCAAACTTTATGGTTTTTAAGACAAAAAGTTTTGAAATCAAGATTTGTACCTTTAAACTTTTGAACTAAAAAATTGCACAAAAATATATGTTTTTCTTGGATCTTTGCTTGTACACCTTGTATAACTAAGATACTAGATCATTTATACCTAAGTATAAGATCTTTTAGTGTAAGTATAACTTAGGGGGGGGGGGAGATACTAGATCCTTAATACCAAAGTATAAGGTCTTTTAGTGTTTAACAAAGCTTTGAACAAAAAAAATTTAAGTTTCGAACCAAAAAGACGAGTAGAAACGAACACAATAACAAACAATATCACCCCATGGCTCTTGATACCAATTGTAGAATAATAGTAATCCTTAAAGACATACACAAGTATGAAGAAATCTAGAGAGAGAAAGAGAGTGGAAGGTTGCTTCCTAGAGAGAGAAAGTGAAAGAGAATTCTATTAACTATGTGTGAAAAATGAAACAACCAACACCCTTTCCATAACATGTAAAGGGTTTATATACCTACTATGGCCGGTTAAGGCCTGGGATTTCATGGGCTTTCCATGGGCCTTGGACTAACTAGCCTACTTAGTTTCCAAATATTACTATACGAGCTATCTAACGATATTAATGGTAGTGACCGATACTTTCGTATTCCTAACAATGTTATATTATTAGAGTACTTATACCCTTATCGCGTTATTACAGGTCATGTCTACCCCAACTCACATTGATTCAGAGACTATCTCACAGACTAACAGATCTCGAAGCTCCCGAGTGCCTATCCCATTACTTGATGACCCTTATATGGCAGTTAGAAAGGCTTACATAGCTACTATTATGGACTCTGAGTCTGAACCTTTTGAGGATTTTAGGGAGACAAAGATTCCCCAGCAACTACCTATTGCTTTATCACCCGTGCCATCATCAGATGACCCTTACTTGATAGTTGGATAGGCACATACACTTGCCGCTATGGACACTGAGTCTGAGCCAAAGGAGGCTCCCTCAGAGACAGAGGAGCTTCAGCCACTACCTGCTAGGACAACACTACCATCATCAGACCATACCCCTACTTCACCTAACCCTACACTAGTTTTACCCCTCACTGACGAGGAGTTTGAGGCTTCTGAACCATTAGATACTAAGATCACTGATCCGGTCATCGTAAGACTTCTACATGAAGTTTTACAACTCCCTAGGCAGAGCACCTAATCGTTGTAGAAGTAGTATAGGCAAGGCTCGGGGGTTGTTATCGTTCACTCGGGGGAATAGGTTGGGAAGGCTTGATCACGGTCTAACAAAATTCTAAGGGTTGAGAGAAGATTCTTTTTGTGTTTTTATGTTTTATGGAAAGCAAGTAAATTATATATTGGAGAGGTGGTTTGGTTTTAGCTATTAAACTAAATATAATCTACGTTACTGGTGATAACAATATAATAAAAGACTGTGTTTATTTAATCATGTATTACTCCCTAGATTGCTTCTCCTAGTGTTGTTGCTTTGTCACACTTGTGATGATCTGCGTAATTATTTCCTAAGTCGTGAACGAATTACACGAACCCGCCATCTATTTAATATTCTGTTAAGGCAACACACAAGTAAGGTTGTATGAAGACTATTACAAGGCCCCTAAGAGTATATTAAATGCATGTGAAATATATTAAGAGTGGATCAACCATATAAGAGGCAAGGTAGTATGAAGACTGTTACCCTATGGTATCCTTTCTACACAATCATGTTTTCCTAGACATATCAATAGGGATACAAACAAAAGCTAGTTTTCTAAGACCTAACATGCACATCCATCACAAGAAGTAACACCACTAAGATCTACATTCTAGGTTTCATACAATCATAAATAAACATAATAGAAGGTTTAGCCAAGCATGTTATAGATAAAGCAAGAACATAAAAGAATCAAACAACACATAGACATATTGAATGATTAAGTAAACCTTACTTGATTAAAACATGAGTTGGAGGAAGTACAATAGGGTTTTTAGGCCCTAAAATCATCCCTAACAGCTGCTAAACAAACTAGGGTTCGTACCCTCTTTTTATTCTAAAGTTACACACTCAAAACCCTAAATTCGGGTTTGTATATATAGGAAAATCGTTATGACGGTGTCGCGTTTTAATCGTGACGCAATCATGAAAGAGAATATTCTAGATAATGGGCTAGGTTGTGTGCTCTAACGCTGTCGTGAAATCTTGTGACGCCGTCTTGGTCTTCGTTGTGATGGTGTCACGTTGTATCTGTGACGCCGTCTCCAGCTTCTGAGAACATTATCTTGAGAGATGTTGGTGTATGTCCATAGTCTTGTCCGTTTCTTCTCCAAATGAGCCCAAGTCACGTGTAATTCTTCCAAATGCCTTCCAAATGTGAAATACTTGAAAAGGAATGATTAAGTACCTATTTTGGGCATAAATGCACGATTTAGGGGGTTAAACGACCCTAAAAAAGTATATAAAATGACACCTCAACAAATACCCCTACACTTCAGATTTGCTTGTCCTTAAGCAAATGAGATTTTCTACCTAAACAATAACAATATGAGGGGTCATTTTACCTACTCTTTAAAAGTATTTTACAACACAACCTTCTAGACCTCGTAATTAATAGCACGAAAAGTGTATACTAGCACCTCACATAAGTGTTTGGGGATTCTCTCTTTTAATCGGTTGTATAATAAATTATAACATATGGGGAAATGGAAAATCAACACTCATTACCTATCATAGCATATAAGTTACCATAAGCTTGGTAAAGGATCAAACCTCCACCGCTAGGTGCAAGCATTATTCATTACTATCTAAGAGGTCTTTTAAAGGGTTGTGGGGTGTAGGTGTGAAAATAACATATAATGGAAACGGAAACGGATGGGATACATTTGGGTAGCTTTGGGTGAATTTGGAGTGAAAGGGTTAGCTAATTATTTACACGAATACACTTTGGTATGGTTGCTAAGCCAAAACTCGGACAAAGATATACAAACTCTATACAACTCTACATCAATCTCTTTCTTTTTCTTTTCTAATTTATTTTTGAATAACATAATACATCACATAGGGTTTTATAACACGTACCCCTACACTTGAGCTTTTACATGCCCGATATTTATAATCTATCTAATGACCCATATTGAGGTGGATCAAAATAACATAGAGATCATTTGACAAATATATAGGGGTATTAACTTAACTTTTCTTTCCCATTCTTACGCGAAATAAATACTACCATGAATCCCAATCGTCCCAAAATAGTATTTACAAGGATAAGGACTTAGCAACCGTGTACTCAAATAATTAACTTGGGTTAAACACAATAATGTACTAAAATGAGTACATACATCTAAGCAAGGCTGAAGGTTTTTAGTGTAACATTGGTTTAAGGGTGACAATTCTCTTCATGAATAATCTGAAGCCATTAGAAATTACCAGAACCATGAAAAAAGGATAGCTCGGAAGAGTTGTACTAGGGTAACACTGCACTAAAAGGTGAGCGCATGCAAGGGTTTGTGATAAGTTTATATATCGGTGTTAGACCATCATAACAATTACATGTTTAAAACATGGTTAATCCCTAATTCTCTTATCAACAAATCCTAAACTTACTATGCGTCTATGAATGCATCACAAAAAAACAGTTCTCATAACATTTAATCTGCTTACTCTGTACAATGCTCTATAATTTAATACCCGATCTCAATGCTCCAAATAGCGACAAGACACACGTACACGAATAACAAGCTATCCGTTAACGACAGAAGAACACATGTAACTGCTCACTCCTTTAACGCGAAGAGAAAGCTAAATGTTATAAACTTATCTTAGGTATCAATAAATAGATACCCAATTCTCCTAAAGACTAAAGGCGAACCTCACTGTTTTAAAATGTATGGGTGGAATTCTTACAGGTTTTTCTGTCTACTGTCATTATAAATTCCAATCCATAGATAAAGGTTATTAACCCTAATACGCTAATAATACTCGTTTTCATCGAGTCATGTATGTCTGTAAAAAATGTAAATTTGTGGTAAAAAATTTCCTCTTATGTTATGTTTCGATATAATTTAACCCTTCATTTTTAAGGACATACTAGCCAAATGCAAAATGATAGAATATTTTCTAAGGCATACTTTTACCCCCTACACTAAAGAATGAATACTTGTCCCTAATGTTCTAATAAAAGATACCCTGACAAACGAATAAAAGTGGAAAAAAGAAAAACAAGGAAAAAACTCTAGTATCAAATCTCCCCTGATTGCACAATAATGGAGAAGAAACATGCGATACACTAGTTAACGTCCTCCTAGAATCCTCCATTGAAACTTTCTAAGCACTTCCAAGTTCTCTCATCAATAAACTGATAATCAAGACAAAGACAACTATACCAAGCATAAAATGTGCGATAAAAAATATACAATATGAATTTAGGATTTGACTCAATAAAACAGTAATTATAGGATGAGAGAATTGGTAAACTCATTAGGTTTTGCAGGTTTATAACAAAAAAATACATATATTAAATGTTGTGCAAGTTTTATTTTCAAAAATAATTAAAAATTTTAAGTTTTTTAGACCTGGGCGTTTGACGCCGTTAGGGTTTTTGTGACCCTGTCACAGGTGTCGTGGTGACAGCGTCGCGTGTAAATCGTGACGCCGTCTCCGCATTCTGTGAAAATGAAATTTTTGTTTTTGATGAAAAATTTCCTGCACTTGATTCCATAACTTAATTCCTGTACAAATGGCTGCATAAAACCCGAGACTTAACAATTCAATCATATGACTCGAAACTGACGCGAATTAATCTAAATAATTCATTTAACATGCTTAAACTTGGCTCAAAAGCTGGATAAATTCCCCTACACTTATTATTTGCAAAATACCTTTGATTGAAATTAAGACGAGGTTAAAGACAAACAAAGCATGATTACAAGATAGTTCAAACATAATAAAACAAACTATAAAGAATTAAAACACACATGACACTCCTAATTGAGGGAAAAGTAATTTAGGTTGCCTCCCAAGAAGCGTTTTTCTTTATTAACGAGTCTTGCAGCTAGACTCGAAGTCACTATTACTCATTAAGCTTGATGATACTTATGTCGTTAGTTTTGAGTTTTTTAATTGTTTCCATATCTCTTTTATAAGGGCGTCCAAGGTTCATTCAAGCTTTGTAATATTCTTTTCTCTTTTCAAGGACATGCATAAATCCCATTTTTCTAATCTTCAAGCTATCCACGAAGAATGCTTCAAACTTATCCTTTTCTAAAGGGGATACCAGATCTAATTCTTTTATCCTTTGGGGCATCCTAAACACAACCTCATTGTTTTTCTAGGCAAACCTAATCAATCCTAAGGACTCATCATAGGTGAGTTTAGATGTACGCGCAAAAGGTTTTCCAAAGACTACTTCTCCTAGCCCACTATCAATTATGCTGCCCAAATCTTCTAAAATCATAAAGTCCACAGCATAAATGAAGCTTCCAATAAATCTATGCACATTTTTAGCTCTTCCAACGAAGTTGCAAAACTTATATGGTTGGTACGGGTTTCTACGTGCTTGAAGGATTTTTCGCTTATCTTGTTGTAGTGGGAACGAGACATGATGTTGACAGGAGATTGTAAATCAATGTATGCATGGCCCGTGTAGACGGTGCCAATTACACAAGGGATTTTTAAGCTCTAAGGGTATCCTCTCTTAATTTTGGGTTCTACGGTAGAGAAGGGGGGTTGAGGTTCTCCTAACAGTTCCTTATGGTAAGCTAATTCTTCTTTAGTAGGGAACCTATCTTTTAACATTTCTTCCTCAAAATTGTTTCTTCGTTTTGTTCTTAATTCAAGTTCCTTAATTCTTTCATCAGGGCAGAAAATCTCGGAGTCAGGAGATTGGTTTGTTGATTCATTAATGGTTTTGAAGAAGAGAGAATTAATTGTTTGTCTCATTTCTAAAAGCTTATTTATTTGGGCCAAAAACTTAGCGTGAATAGTGGCAGAGGGTTCCTAAGAAAAGGATCCTAAGGTCGATGATGGATTCGCATTCTCCATGATGAAGAATGGAATAGTCAATTGAAGTTACGAACAAATACACAAAGAAGAGATAGACTACAAGAAAGCTAATATGCGGAAATTAAATCTTACTTGAAAGGATTCAAGCAAGTAGAACTAAGATAAACTATGATAAAAGCCTAACTATTCCCCAGGTGGCGGCGCTAAAAACTTGATGCGGTCGGTGTAGGACTTCTACACGAAGTTTTATAACTCCCTAGGCAGAGCACCTAATCATTGTAGTAGTAGTATAGGCAAGGCTCAGGGGTTGTTATCGTTCACACGGGGAATAGGTTGGGAAGGCTTGATCACGTTCTAACAGAATTCTAAGGGTTGAGAGAAGATTCTTTTTGTGTTTTTTATGTTTTATGGAAAGCAAGTAAATCATATATTGGAGAGGTGGTTTGGTTTTAGCTATTAAACTAAATATAATCTACGCTACTGGTGATAACAATATAATAAAAGACTGTGTTTATTTAATCATGTATTACTCCCTAGATTGCTTCTCCTAGTGTTGTTACTTTGTCACACTTGTGATGATCTGTGTAATTATTTCCTAAGTCATAAACGAAATACACGAACCCGCCATCTATTTAATATTCCGTTAAGGCGACGCATAAGTAAGGTAGTATGAAGACTCTTACAAGGCCCCTAAGAGTATATTAAATGCATGTGAAATATATTAAGAGTGGATCAACTATATAAGAGGCAAGGTAGAATGAAGACTGTTACCCGATGGTATAATTTCTACATAATCATGTTTTCCTAGACATATCAATAGGGATACAAACAAAAGCTGGTTTTCTAAGACCTAACATGCACATCCATCACAAGAAGCAAGACCACTAAGATCTATATTCTAGGTTTCATACAATCATAAATAAACACAATAGAAGGTTTAGCCAAGCATGTTATAGATAAAGCAAGAACATAAATGAATCAAACAACACATAGACATATTGAATGATTAAGTAAACCTTACTTGATTAAAACATGAGTTTGAGGAAGTACAATAGGGTTTTTAGGCCCTAAAATCATCCCTAACAGCTGCTAAACGAACTAGGGTTCGTACCCTCTTTTTATTCTAAAGTTACACACTCAAAACCCTAAATTCGGGTTTGTATATATAGGAAAATTGCTGTGACGGCGTTGCGTTTTAATCGTGACTCCGTCATGAAAGAGAATATTCTAGATAATAGGCTGGGTCGTGTGCTCTGGCGCCGTTGTGAAGTCTTGTGACGCCGTCTTGGTCTTCGTTGTGACGTTGTCACGTTGTATCTGTGACGCCGTCTCTAGCTTCTGAGAACATTATCTTGAGAGATGTTGGTGTAGGTCCGTAGTCTTGTCCGTTTCTTCTCCAAATGAGCCCAAGTCACATGTAATTCTTCCAAATGCCTTCCAAATGTGAAATACCTGAAAAGGAACAATTAAGTACTTATATTAGGCATAAATGCACGATTTAAGGGGTTAAATGACCTTGAAAAAGTATATAAAATGATACCTCATCAATCACCTCATCACACTCCACAGCTCCATCAGACTCCACCACACCATTATCCCCTGATCACCCACTCACTCAGACAGCACCCACCCCTACACTTTCCTGACCTTTGTACTATTGTAGGACCGCACGTACTCAGCTCGCCATGTCACCTGGTCTCTCAGCCAGAGTGACAAATGCGATGACCCTATCACCTTCATCATTTCGTAAGAGGCACAAATCCTCTTACGAGACACCATCATCATCATTATCACTAGCATCATCGCCGACCCTTCCTGTACGGAAGAGGTATCGGGGTACATATGAGCTTCTAAAGGACACTAAGACAGAGGTTGAGGAGTCAGAGGCAGAGGGCACTGACTTAGAGAGAGAGAGAGAGAGAGAGAGATGAGTTGGAGGATGAGGGTCCTAACTCAGAGGGTGAGGAGGCTGAACCTGAGGGGCAGCAACAGCAGGCAGCCTCAATTGAGGTCACAATCGTGGATAGGCCTTTAGGGATTAGATACGGGGCGGCTAGACGTCGTGCCCTAGAGTTAGCTAAGGAGGTAGCACCTAGTTCTTTGGAGATTGGGCAGAGTTCTAGGTCCGTGCCAGACTAGCAGGTAGCAGACGAGACTCCCACACCTAGGATACCTGCTCGTACCATATGGATTGACCCTCAGGACGGTACTGTTAATCTAGACATTGAGATCGACCCTCTATCCTGTGCACCAGTTCAAACCCCAACATCACATGAGTAGTCATCCGATTCCTTACTTGTTTCACCAACATCCCTGACTGTACCATCACCCATAGCTTTACCAGTGACTACCCCAGCAGCCACTATAACAGTAGATGAGGATGAGTTCTTAGAGGTAGGAGCGCAGCTTGAGATTCACAGGAGCATACTCTATGATCACACCCAGCGCTTGGATGCATTGCCACCTACACTTTTAGAGGGTCATGGTTGAGATATCACATAGTTGTTTGATAGGTCGAGGGAAGTTAGAGAGGAGATTCACTCTCAGCGTTTCATGCTTAGGAGCCTGGAACGAGCTCAGGAGCGGGCCATTATCACTTTTGGTGCCCTGTGGCGACTAGTGTTAGCTTTGGAGGCGTGGGCGGGACATACAAATGCCCATCAAGCAGCAATGTGGCAGGCCAAATATGAGGACCATAGGTTGATTCATGACCTGTTGGTGAAGAACGCCACAATACAGCGTTTACTTCAAGAGATGAGAGACCGTGTTACTACTTTGGAGTAGGAGAGGAGCCGTAGAGAGCAGTAGGCTGCATGAGGTTGGTAAGGACTTTTGTACATCACTAAACTGAGTAGCTTAAATTAGTGTTAGACCTAAACTAAATAGTTTCAGTTAGTATCAGATATGGACCGATTATCATCAGTCAGTAGTCGACTCATTTCAAAGTCGGAGTTATCATAGTAGTAGGAGGATCGTTTATGAAACTTGTGAATCAACGGATGACAGTATATTTTCTTACATGAGTTGATACATTGGTACTTGTGAACATCATTATCGATACATATCTATGACATGACTCATTACTCATATCTGATAGGATTATCACTCTTTGTGAGACTTCACGCGCACTTCTAATTTCCTTCCTGTATGACCATCTCACAGCGAACGATCTTAAAAGTGAAACTTGAAAGAAATTTAAATTGCCATATCATACCCCTGCTTCAAAAAATAAATGGTTAGACTAAACACTGTAAAGTCATGAGGAAACCTGATCATGTTTGTAGTGAGTCAATTCGAGACCCGAACTACAAAGGAACGCGATTCTAATCGATACCATGACCTTTCTAGTAAGTTGGAACCCAACTTACCTTAAACAAGTAAAATCTACTTGGAAGAGTCTATACACATTCTAATAAGTGAACCTTAGACAGACATTAAAAGAACGAAACGTAGGTCGTAATGTGTTGGACACATACCTCCTGTAGAACTAACTACATTCGCTAGGACAACCAAGATACTAGATACTATGAGAGATCTTAGAACATTCTGTTGACACGTCGTGGACTGGATCATATCTGGACACCCAATCGAAATCTCATAGTTTAAAACTCTAGGGGGGGACTATCAAACTGTAGAGAAAGTGGAAAGACATAGCATACTCATTGACCATGATCTATTTTCACCTTGGGAAAACATAAGAGTTGAACTTTAGAACTAAGTCTCTAGAGGAATCAATAGAAACCTCACTTAAGAGACCGAACCGATTAATGAAATCAGTACGTTATGCTAAGGATCTAAACTTTCTTTCATCACTATACCTGATGACTCGAGCTGAATTTCAAGGTAAAATTCCTTTAAGGGGGTTAGACTGTGATAACCGGTAACTTTTCCTGGATCTGGTTATTATAAAATACTATATCTGTATAAACTACGTTCTTTGATCTTGTTAGTTCTCTATGAGAAAACTGAAAAGTTGACTTTGGTTGACTTCTTTTGCGCGAAACGGTTACAGTTTAACCGGGTATCGAGAGTGTTAGGTTATCATTTCATCACCACAAGACACACAAAATAAAATAAAATCTTAGAGAGAGAAAGAGGGTTTAGAGAGAGAAATAAAAAAAGAAAATGGTGACTTCTATTATGAGAAAAATGAGAAGCAACACCCTTCCTAACATGCTAGGAAGGGGTATTTATACTTAAATGAGGATAAGACCCTAAATGGATCATTTGGCTTTATCTTGGGCTGGACCTAATACAAATGGGCTTAAGCCCGACACCTAGGCCCAATTAGCTTAAATTTAATACCTAAACTACGTTTTTCTTATACAAGACTCGAATAATAACGACCATCACTTTACATAAAAACACGACTAACAATCTCCCCCTAAGGGGTGGTCATTGAATTGTGGATCTCTTCTCGTACGTCCTTGAGTCTTGGAACCTTGTTCTTGGAACCTGTGTTCTTGGGAATTTGTCTATGAAGATACTTTGAATGCTTTTGATCTTGCTCTTGAACTTTAGACTTGATATAACTTTG
The DNA here is from genome assembly GCA_026074375.1 of Tanacetum coccineum. NCBI lineage: Eukaryota > Viridiplantae > Streptophyta > Magnoliopsida > Asterales > Asteraceae > Tanacetum > Tanacetum coccineum. Next base: position 21,407 of record BQNB010013393.1, on the reverse strand, counting down.
ACAGAAATACTGATATCGTAGGTCTTTGGCCTTGATTTGTCTAACTACTGGAGATCTCTGAATCGTTATCCTTGAATCTTATGCCTCTTTTGCGATCTTGTGTCTCACCCGCATGCTCAAAGATACTTGAAAGCTGCTAAAAAATTTCCCCTCAACATTCTCTTTAAACATGATTACTTGTAACCGCATAATAGACTAATAGTACTTGATCCACATGTACGATATGTCGTTTTATTGTCCTAATCTTTGAAACTTTTCTTTTGAGGAAGTGCTTATACATCAGATGATTTGTGGGAAAAGACTATTGACACATGTCTTGAGCTGTTATGCATCATGTATTTATCTTTGTCGATTGACATAGGTCTTGAATCTTGACCTCACATAGACAAGAAGCTGCTAATCGTCGCCGGAAAACCTGCAGTATAGGTTAGAATAAACATACTATGGACGAAAAGTGTCTGTAGTTACTTTGTTCAGAATACGGTTGCAATAACCACATTCCCTGTTAATCATAATACAAATAATACGCATGTGATCAGTAAATTCAAAAGAATCTCCTTGAACTAGGTTTTCCAGTTGCACTAGCCTTTCTTAGTTACCAAAGCGTCTCAAACAGACAACACGGTAAATGGAATCAGAATAGTTACTATCTTCTGATTGAGTATTAATTCATAAACTATAGAATCGCACCATCGTTTCTTTCCAGTTGACACAAGTTTGATTCATATAGAATCTCGCAAGTCACCTACCAAGAGCTTGTTTGATGTTGGCTCAAGAAGGATTTCCATCTTCACTGTGAATACTAAAGAGTATCACTCTGATGTTCTGGCAATTATCACAAGGATAATGCGTAGGACTTAATGATACCAAATGTTGTATAATGATGTACAACATTTTGTATATTGGAATTTGTGTCCTAGTGAGATTTTTGATGGATCTCGTTGGCTCTAGACTCTATAAGTGCACATTTGTTATTTGGTAATCGGAGGCTGGAGCGGACTGCCACCTTTTCAATATCAACGATCTCGGAATGAGAAAGCCGATAGAAATGTGTTGATCTCCGTGAGAAATGAAACAGAAATCTTTTGAGAGATTCTGAGTGGCTAAGGAGGGTTGTGCATTGCATCACTGGGTCCATGATGACTTGTCTTCAATATCAGAATCATCTTTGTGATTACCGATAGATTATGCATTGACCCGGTTTCTGCCTAAGGTTGTATGGAGGGCTTCTTTCTTTTCACCCTTTATCCTTACAATTCTTTTTAATTCTTCAACCCCTTCAATGTTAAACCAACGCGTCCTCATTATCACCTTGTTGGGATTGTTCCAGTGATAACTCATGCCTTGGATAACATTCTTCCCGATCTCACTTTACTCCTTTTTTCAATCATACCTAGGACTTCTACTCTATCTAATGAAGTGTTCCTGGGTAGATCCCTCAAGTTCTGGCTGGATCATGAAACGAGGATACCTAACCTTAACCGCCTTATAACTTCGCAAGAAACAGTAGTTGATCAGTCGTTGGGTATTTCCACGAAGATCTATAAAACCATTTGACAAAATCAATCAACGTGTTTAAGAAATCATTTGTGACACATTGAGAGTTTTTAGAGTTACCAAAAATCTACCCCTACACATATGCACCATTTTATGAAAGAGTTTTGCACATGTGAGGTTTAGGAACACACTTATAGATTGAAGATCGTATCCATATTAAGCTTTATTGATCACTTTTTAATTACTATTCTCCCCCTTAAAAATTGCATATGTGTTGATAATTTTTGGAAACATTAGTAAATTAAAAATAAGTTAATATCCGGTAATTCACATGAGTCTAACTAAGTCTTGGGAGAACATGTGAGCATGCTGAATGAATCTTATTATTATACTCCTCCTCAATAATAGATTAAAGTGAAAACTTGGAGTGGGAGTTTGTTGAGCACACAATTTTGAAAGAATTTAAAATTTTCTTTTTGAAAATATCTTAAAAAATTGTGCTCAACATGAAAATGATTTTGTATTTATCTTATTAATTATCATTTCCTTGGTACTTCTCTTGAGCATTCACAAACTTTAAATGTTTTTATGACATTGCTCAAGACCGAGAAGATATGAACTTCCCGTTGTTTAGGATAAATGTACATAAATGAACATTTTCCTTTCTTTAGAGACCGAGTCCTAAGCTGACATTTACTTAGAAGCCGTAGAGAAAATTTAAAGAGACATGTTTTGAAAACATTTTAAACTCTCGCTCGAACTTCATTTATACACCCGTGTTAATATTAATCGACATTTCTAGGTGCGTAAATGTTATCGATTTACGAGAGACATGTCAGAGAAGAATATTTTTGGTATTTTTGAAATTAATTGATTTTGTATTTTGCTTTTATAGGTTTTACTATTTTGTATTTTCTTTTTCTTGGTTTTATATATTTGTATTTTGTTTTTCTAATAAATATATACAAAGAATTACTGTGCTTTTACAAGACGTTCAAGCTCCTGTGGAGACAAACTGCGCATACCAAGGCGACGAACCAAATAATTAAACCTATCCACTGGAAGGGTTTTGGTAAAGAGGTCGGCCAATTGGTAATCAGTCTTGACAAAATACAGTTCAAACGTACCCTTTTCTATGTGGTCCTTTATGAAATGGTAGCGGACAACGATGTGTTTGGTTCTTGAGTGTTGGACCGGGTTGCACGATATAGCTATGGCGGATTTCGAATCATAATAGATAGGAATCTTGTTGAAATGAAAGCTATAATCCATTAACTATGTCCGCATCCAAATGACTTGGGCACAACAAGCGGATAGAGACACATATTCTGCTTCCACGATTGACAGCGCCGTACATTCTTAATTTTTCGAGGACCAGCTCACAAGCTTTTCGCCTAAGAATTAAGTTCCACCGAAAGTGCTCTTGAAGGTGTCTTTACATCCCACATAATCATCATCTGAAAATCTGGTTAGTTTAAAACCAGAATCCTTCATATACCAGAGACCCATGTTAACGGTTCCCCGAATATAACGAAAGATCCTTTTAACCTACTTGAGGTGCTTCTCGGTTGGCTTAGTCTGGTACCGAGCACATAAACAAGTAGCATGTACAATGTCCGGTCTGCTTGACGTAAGATACATTAGGGCACCAATCATGCTATGATATTTTGTTGAATAGACTAGAGCCCCATTATTGTCAAGGTCAAGCTTGTCTTTGATCTCCATTAGAGTTCTAACGGGGTCGTAAGTTTCCATTCCATATTTTTTAAGGATTTCTAACACATAGTTGGACTGGTTTATGAAGATGTAACGGGGGGATTGGTTAACTTGTAAACCAAGGAAAAACATAATTTCCCTCATCATCGACATTTCAAAGCTGCTTTTCATAAGGTCAACAAATAGTTGGGTATACCTAAGGTTTGTAGAACCAAAGATAATATCATCTACATAGACCTGTACCACTAAGATGTCGTCTTTGAAGCGTCTTATAAACAGCATTGGATCAGTAGTGCCTTTGAAGAAGTGATTCTGTAGGAGAAACTTTGACAATTCATCGTACCTTGCCCTTGGTGCTTGCTTTAACCCATATAGTATCTTCTTTAACTTGTAGACATGACTTGGATGATCAGCATCGATGAAACCTTCAAGTTGACATACGTACACGTCTTCTTTTAGCGTACCATGCAAGAAAGCAGTTTTTACGTCCATTTGAAATACAGTGAACGATTTATGTGCAGCGTAGGACAAAAATATCCTGATAGCTTCCATCTTAGCAACTGGAGCAAAGGATTCTTCAAAATCTATTCCTTCCTCTTGACGGCACCCTCTCACAACCAGACGAGTCTTGTTTCGGATGACCGTGTTCTCTTCATCATGCTTGTTTTTGAATAATCATTTCAAAGTAAGGGGTTTTATGTTATCTGGAGCAAGAACTAACACCCATACATCAAGCCTTTTGAACTAGAGAAGCTTTTCTTGCATTGATTCAATCCATGCAGGGTCGGTCATAGCCTCTTTGACATTTCTTGGTTCCATAGTGCTTACAGTTAATGCATACATGCACATGTCACCATCTGTTCAGAGTTGATTCCTTGTCAAAACTGGTCGTGAGGGTTCTCCTATCACTTGTTTTAAAGGGTGATCCTTAGTCCACCTATAATTATCTCCGTGAGGGTAAGGTTGAAAAAGTATGCATGTATCGATGGATCCCAGTATGTAAAGATGATGATTCAGCATCACTTGTGGATGGTGGAGCAAATGGATTTACAAACGTATTTCCATCAAACATAGCATTCAGAACATTATCAACAACTATTTTGGGTTGGAGTAGAGCTTGATTTTCTTGTTGCTGAACATGTCGTTGTTGTGTTTCGAGCTCGTCAACATCCTGTGAAGTGTTTGGAGTATTTGTAGCTTGAGAGGATGAATTTGTCGGTGTCGATGCAGTGTCTGCTGTTGTTGTAGATGTCGTTGGAGTTTGAAGAACTTGAGGTGCTTGAGCATCCGAAGCAGTTCTTGTAGCAGCTGACGGTTGACCACCAATGTAATCATCATACATAGCTTCGAGCAGTAAATCCAATTCACGTTCAGTTGGTTATTGAGTTGTTATTGTTGATGGAGCATAAGTAAGATCGAGTCCTGAACTGATTTGTCCAAAAGTCATGCTTTGAAGCTCGGGTTTTGAACTGCGTTGTTCAAAAGCCATAGCTAAAAGCTCATCAAATGTCACATTCATTGTCTCCATTATTTTCTTTGTCCTTCGGTTGTAAACTCTGTAAGCACAAGAAGTAGCAGAATAACCAATGAAGACGACAATATCACCTTTTGCACCAAGCTTCCCAATGTAGAAATGAGATGTCTGATTTTCTGCCATTAATGAGCTCGTATGGTGTTTTGTTAAATCGACGGTGAATGATGGAGCGGTTTTGAGTGTAGCACGCAGTAGCAATTGCTCCATCCTATAAGAATAACGGTGCACGAAATAAAATCAACATTGTTTTAGCAGCCTCCACTAACGTCTGATTTCTTCGTTCCATGACTCTATTTTTTTAAGGTGTTCTGATAGAAGACGTTGGGTGAGAGATGCCAACACTATCAAAGTATTCCTTAAGCACTTGATTCTTGAATTATGTGCCGTTGTCGGTTCATACAATAATGACTGGAGCTTGTAGTAGGACTGTAATTTTCTTGAGAAAGGTTTTAGTCTCCTCTGGTGCTTCATCTTTTGAGCTGAGAAAGTGTAGCCACATGTAACGAGAGTAATCATCTACAATCACCAGAACGTACCGCTTACCGTTTATGCTTTCGACTCTTATTGGGCCACACAAATCCATATGAAGAAGGTGTAACCTCTGCTTAGAATTTGGAACAGGTTTGGGTGGGTGAGATGCCTTTTTGCTTTTTCCTTGCTCACATGAGGGACAAAGAAGTTCTTTATGTTATTTGAATTTTGGAAGACCGATGATGAGATCGTTCTTAGCAAGGTCATTTATGTTGTCAAAATTGAGAACAGGTTGTTCCTCAAGCCCTCAACGAAATAAACCCTGGTGATCAATATATTTCTCTATTGAAGATCACCGTAACCCAGAATTTGTAACACCCCACTAAAGCGGAAACACAGAGTATGACAACACAAGGCACATGCACATGGTAATAGCACAACACCATTTATTAATTAAACAAAAAAATACTTTATTACAATACTTGTCTTAGCCGAACATTGGCTTTAAAACGTAAGTTTCGACTTCACATAAGCTTCATCTTGATATTAAAAGATTTAAAATAGATGTCACGGTGAGACTCCACAATGTAATTGCCTTCAAAAGAAACTTACTAACGATCACCTGAAATGCATGAGAAAAACGGGTCAACTATGAAAATAGTTGATGAGTACACGGGTTTATAAAAATGTGGTAAAAACCCATCTATAAGTAAGTCCTCATGGTAAGTGTCTTGTAAATCCATTCTATTAAAAGTCCCGCCCATACAAGACTTGTAATAAAACAGATTCACCTACACTTCTATGATAATAAACAATTCCCCAAAAATATTTTATAAAAGAGTACATTATAGCCAGAGTCATATAAATTTACCCCATACAAGTCCCGCCCATACAAGACTTGTATCGGATAAATTTACACACAATTCCATAATAAATAGATATGTCAAAAATTAGAAAGTAGAAATGTTCAAAGCCACTTGGTTAATATTAAAGTACAAAGTCCAAGTAAAATGCACACGCAATAAATATATTGTCAAAGAACAAATGAACGACTGCCCCGATATATAAATATTATGCAATTCTGAAATAGTGGAATGAGAGGTTGGTCGACCTCAAATAGCGCTACCAATAATATCTACACTCCTGTTTAGTGAAGCGCAACAAGTACATATAATTGGGTAAGAACAAGAACCCAATCAAGGGGGACTTAGACAGGTGGGGAAAGAACATGATCCCAAACACCTAACACTATATCCATGCACCTTACGTATTCACATAGAATACACAAGTCTCGTTTAAATAAAAGTCACACGTATTAGAGATATAATACGCGAGGTTTAATATTAACCAAGTCTTACATATTATAAAAATAATATATGAAGTTTAACAATGTACAAATCATACGTATATCATAAGATAATATGCAAAGCTCAATTTAGTAAAGGCACACGTATATAAAACAATACGCAAGGTCTTAATATGACAAATGATAGATTTAAAATTGGTTCATTGTATGCAAAAGTCCCCAAAATAGAAAGCGATAAAACGAGGATCTTGCGAATACTCAAAAGTACTTATCAAGTTTGAAGGAGTTTCTAATAGTCCAATATAGCTCAAAAGATCAAAGTACTCCATTTAATCCAAATAGTCCAAAAAGTCCATTTAGTCTGAAAAGCCCATTTATTCAAAAAGTCTATTTAGTCCAAATAGTTCAAAATGTCAAAATAGTCCAATATAATTCAAGTACTTCATAAAATTCAAGTAGTTCATAAGGCAATATCAATCATGCATTACACCCCAAAAACGTATAAAACAACTTAAAAGAGGGGCCGTGAACTCACCGAGAAGCAATGAAGTATCAGATAAGAGAATCACAACGAGCAAACAACGATGACAACGATGCGAACATCATGATCAACAATGAAGAAGCGAAGTCGAGAGATCTGAACCGCTACCTAAATTAATGACGCGCTTTAGGAGAGGGAAATATGAAATGAAACGATGCTTAGGTCGTTTATAAAAAGTAATAAAAAGTAATAGAATCCATATGTGATTGCATCTTAGATTATTTGGTAAAAATCGTGTCTTAGCGAAGATATATGACTTTTGATTAAGTTACGACTCATAAACAAAAATTTATTATTTTTAGAAAGTTCTATTTTTGGATAGTTTCTATTTTTGGAAAGTGTGGAAATCTCGAACGTAAATGTCGTCTAAAAACATTCCTTAATCCTAAATAACGTTTACACGCCCTTTGAATCCTTGATGCCTAGTTTTCCTTTACTTGATGGATACTAATATGTATATTATGGTTATAAACCTTTCACTATATTTCCCATGACTTAACTAAACTCGAAACACCCTTTTACCCCTTTATTTAATTTCTAGTTTCCGGCAGAATTTTATGATCACTTTACGACCGCTAATAAAATACCAAACGAATTTATTAGAATTTCATGCTCCATTTCTAACATCCTCAATGTGTCCTAGACCAACTATATTTTTCCCAAAAATGTTTGACAAGTTTAACTATTTTTCAAAAATCCAACAACCCAAAGTGTCCAGCGAATGACCTACTGCAACCACCTAAAAGTTTAACTTGATCTGACCCATTTAGTCCTTTTAATAAAATCTAGTAAAATTTTGGAAAATCATATACATCATGTACTTCCTACAATAGCAATCTCATCAATTAAAAATATGTTTTAACACCGTTCTTGACCTCACAAAGACAAGCCAAAAACTGTCCCCAAAATTCAGATTTGATAACCAATCTTATAAAATCATTTTGACTGACCTCTGCTCAATTTTAACTCACGAAACCACTTGGATTGGAAAGTAGATTTTCTGAACTACATTTTAGGTTCAAGAAAATCAACAAAAGCCATCCGGATGATTTAGTTATGACCGTTACAAGACGACCCAAAAATCTGCTCAATTTTCCATTCCGAATATACAACAAACAACTCCACCAAACGCACCCATATGCTAACCCTTTCTCCAAATTTGATTTTTGATGATCCTAACACCCTATTTACAGAATCTTCATCATATCCTAATCCATCAATTGAAACCATTTCTAATTAACAACTTAATCCTAATTCCAATTCATCCAAAAACAATTTTTATCACACAATCATATGGATTTCGTAACATGCATAAGAATACAAAGTATAATCATACAAAAATAACATCAAGAATAGTTTTAGATAACTCACAATAATGAGTAGGAGCAAGATCAAAGATCAAACACGAATTCCTTTTCTTCCTTGGTTTTAGCCAAACCTCAAACAAACCCAAAATCAACAAACCAAATCTTTTTTTTATTACCCAATTTTTTATCAAAACACTTGCATTTAACTTCCCTTAGCTTGATCTTTATTAAAAACCTATAAAATCAAGAAAATCAAGATCTTTAATTTAACTTGTTGCATGTTGGATTTTTGTATAGTAGATGATTGTAGGATGATAGTAGAAGTAATTTGTGGTGGTAGATGATCTTGGATGATGGTGGATCATGGTGATGGTGGTTGTTCGACTGGTACAGAGAAGGGAGGGAGGAGCCAGAAACTTGACTGTGTTTTTGGTATGCAGGGAATGAATAAAAATTAGTAATGTCGATGTATATATTGGGGTGTTTGGACCGGCCCCTTAGTGGGCTTGGTTTCTTTTATCTTTTTTTTGTTAGTCCATTAAGTATTATCTAGTTAAATGGTTTGGCCCAAAATCTATTGAATAAGAACGATGCGTTTTAAAAGAAAACGTTTTATTTTAACACGGATTCAGCTAAGACACGGAATTAATCGGGGAGCATAAAAATAAAATAATCAAACTCTCGGGACATAAATAGAATTTTTAAATTCTTAGAACGCTTAAACGGATATAAATCTTAAACACGGCTCGCGTTTAGCTAGAACGAGAAATTTCACCAAAACGGCCAAAAAGTAAAACACGAAATTTTATTCAAAGTAAAAATAGGAACGAAGTCGGGATTTAATATATATCATAAAATACGAGATGTTATAGCCTCCCCACCTTAAGGGAGCGCCGTCCCAGTGCTCAATTCGCCTTATCTTCATATGGTTTGCGACGGTCGATACACAACCAAAAATATCCATATAACAAATTTCGAGTCAAAAGAAGTTCAAATAGCCATTTGTACAAAAGCAATAATGATAGCGATTTGAAGAGTAAAGACAATGAATGCTTAGTACGGACGTATTACTTGTTAAAAGAGACGCACGCCATGTCGGATATACATTTAGAAATAATCAAATGAACAAATTACGAACCGAAAGAAGTCTAAAGACTCATTCGTATGAAGGTAATAACGATAATGAGTAGATGAACAGAGAAAAGGAATTATTCGTACAGACGGGCTGCAAATCGAAAGAAAGTTATTCGTACGAATGCCATACACTTAAGCCCACTCATTTACAAATCGTTATTTATGAAACCAAAACTTACACTTGGAGGATTTGGCGTACCAGATCTCGTCCTTAAGAAATCTCAAAATGGCATCTAAGTGTTGTTCATGTTCTTCCATACATCATGAGTAGATGGGAGTTTCATCAATGAACACTATCACAAACTTGTCCAAGCAGAGTCTACACACTCGATTTATCCAATCCATAAACATAACTGGTGCATTAGCCAACCTAAAGGGCATGACTTGGAAAGCGTCCTAAACACTGTCTTGGGGTGTCTTATTCCTTGACTCTTATCTGGTGAAATCTTAACTGTAGGTGAATCTATGAAAGTAAGTTGCTCTTGCAGTTGATCGAATAGGTCATCTATTCAAGGAATTTAGGTATCGGTTCTTGATGGTTAATTTGTTTGAATCCCTGTAATTGATACACATGCGCATTGATCCGTCCTTCTTTTTGATGAAGAACACTAGTGCACCTAAAGGTGATGAACTCGGTCTTATAAATTGTTTGCTCAGAAGTTCGTGTTGTTTCTTAGACAACTCTTGCATTTCTGATGGTGCCAAACAACATGGTGCCTTATCTACTAATGTCGCTCCCGGCACTAGGTCGATCTGGTACGTGACTATTCTAGTCGGAGGGAGTCCAGACAAATCTTTTGGAAAGACCCTCTTAGATTCCCTTTCAATCAGAATTTATTGTAATTCTCACATTAGCTCCTCCTTGCCCATTAATAAAGTGGATCTCAAAACCGTGTACCTTTATCCAGGGATTTCCTCATCTTTGATGACCGAAACACTAGCTTCAAGTCCTTTTACGGAGACTATCTTCTTATACTAGTAGAATCCTTTTTGTGCCTTCCTAAACTAAAGGGGATTCGAGAAAGATAAAACGCGAAGCAATCAAATTTTGTGCCAAAACTCTAGTCCACGCAAAACCATCCATACATACGTTGTTCGAAGCTTTTCAGCTCATAAATTCAATTGACACGGCCTAAAATATTGTATAAAACCACTCGTATAAGCTCTAGGTTTGTAGAAGCGTCACAGGCATAGAGTTACAGTAATTGGTTTCCAAGATTCGTTCCTCATTTGCGCGTGTTTCTTCTTGGAGACATGGTTTTAAAATTTGTCCAAGGACATTTATTTGAGAAAACGCTTGACAAAAGTATAATTCGAGTACATATATATGTAATATAACTCGGAAGTTATCAAAATAATATTTAAGTAAATGAGACGCCGCAAAAGTTTATGTAAAGTAGGATTTTTTTTGTTCTAAATTTTTGTAATGATAATCGTGCAAAAAGATGCGTTTGTAAAATCTCGTATTTCTTAGTGACCCGTAATAAAGTTGGCTTTTCAGCATAAATCGTAATAAAGGAGTTTTAATAAAATAGTTCAACTAGTGTAAAATAAAGATTATAACATTTTGAAATCGTTGTTAGCAAACGTATTGAAATTGACATAAAGAAATTATGTATTAAGAACATTTTTCCAAAGATGGGTTATATAATAATATCCAACAATATTTGTGGTTTAGACGAACCTTATAATACATAGGTTTTGACACTAGACAACGCAATTATTTAGAATCTACTAAAGCACCAAGCTTTAAAAAAATATTTTAAGAAAACATTTTACTCGTACAAAATTTTGTTACAAGGGACTTTGACACATCCAAATTAGTACCATCTCCGAAACATGAGCGCACGAACGAAAATTGTTATCATGGTTATACACTTAACTAAATTCGGGTAATTGGTTCTCATTCTTGTATCGATCTTTCTATCTCAAAAAGGAGTCTTTTAGGCGATGGTCATACAACCAAACAAATATAGTGATAACACTCCTAGGCGAGTTACTCCTGGGACGACTAATGGCGTAATCCGTCTCATCAAATATCTTCAAGAATGAAATGTTAAACGTAACATATCTCCATGGTAAAACGAAACAATGTCAATTCACATAGTGGATAAGAAAATAGTCGCGGACAGTACGCAAGGTAGAGTCATATACCCTATTAAATGCCAGAATTGGCGCGAGAGAAAACAAGTTTTGTGTCACATCACGATCAGAATATGACAGAGGTAAAAGTACGTTTTTAGGTATGAAAGCGAGCTATATGCGCCATAAATGGCCTTTTAACAAGTTGGCTACCAGCTGGAGTTCAACTCCCAGCCGAAAATAAAACTATTATGACATATCAAAATGTTTCTTCAACAACGTTGTTGGGACGAATCAATCAACCACTAACTGGTTATGTACTAATCGAGCACTCATGCTGACATTCGTAATCGAAACGGCTGGTTTAATAATATGGCAAAATAAGACAGCAATGTGACCAAAATATAAGTCGACGTATATAACGAAAGAATGAACGCCTCTATACGCCGTGCATATGAAATCCATCTGCTGCTCGCTTCGAGTTCTGACTTAAAATCTATCGATGAGTCCTTCTCGGGGTCCTATAAAGGGTAGGGGTACGAAGAGTAGTTAGATGTACATCACAACTCACTCACTGAATCATCAGTGGGTGATGACAATCTCTAATGATATCCTAGTCGAGGAGGACTAGCAGTTCCGACAACGTCTGTTTAAAGATCAAAATACTAATATTTGTCGAGGTCTTCGTCCGAATCGTATAATATACGGGAAGGTGAGGGATGGGACTTAATGACCGCGTCATGGCGAAAACAAAGACATGCTTAGTCTATCAGGTCATAGAGTGATAAAGATAAAGAACATATGTAAAATGGGACATTGGACTATAGAAAAAAAATGAATGCACGAAATATGAACGCACATGACCAATGCAACTTCAGGTGACCTTATGCCTATTACTCAACCAAACATGATACTTGATAACTATTCCTGACATTCCATGATTCTACCTGAATTAGACAGAGTTGATCGAGTTCTGTCTAATTAAGGTTAAATGATGCAATGTCCGGACTAGTCAACTCCTATCATATTTGGTGTTTTATAAAATGATTCTGTGGTTATAGTTGCACTTTTTAGCTTTCGAAAACCGGCATTCACTACAACCAGGGCTTTGATACCAAATCTGTAACACCCCGCTAAAGCAGAAACACAAAGTGTGACAGCACAAGGCACATGCACATGGTAATAGCCCAACACCATTTATTAATTAAACAAAAAAAATACTTGTTAGAAATAAAGAAATGTTCTACTTGTAAGCACTATTATAAAGTGCATGGACTATTTGTGTCAAGTTAGGAAAGTTTAGTCAACAATCTAATAAGGCTATAAATAGGGTATTTATGTCATGGTTAGATGTAATAATTTCACTTTAATCAAAAGGCAAGTTATGTATTTCTCTCTCTAAACACACACACACTAATTACACATTAATCTTCACACGCTAGTCATCAATCAAGATCTTAATATTTAATATGTGGTATCAAGAGCCAATGATTGTAGATTAGTGCTTATTTTTAGTGTTAGACTGTGTTTGTGAGATTGAGAATTTGCTTATTTCTGCTTATTTAGTGCTTATCAATTTAGGATCATTTTATTTCATGTGCTTATTGCTTATTTTTAGGCGTATTTGTGCTTAATAGAACATCTGATTGAATTAGCTTAATTTGTGCTTATTCTGCCTGCTTTTTGCTTATTTCGAGCTTATTTCTACAAAATTTGTGCTTATCAGCTTACTCTGTCAAAGTTTTGCTTAATTAGTTCTAAATTGGTGCTAAAATCTAGGCTATTTGCTTATTTTGAAAGCTGAATCAAGTGCTAATTTGTGCTTATTCTGTCTACAAAGAGCTTATCAGTTTGTGTATATGATTATTTCGTGTGCTTATCTGTCATATCTGCTAATTTCAGTTTGCTTATCTGTTTGTTGAAGTGCTAAATCTGTTTTAAAAAGAGCTTATCAGTCCAGTCTTTTAACTGCTTATTTCTGCTTAAAGAAAAAGTGCTTATTTTTTTCAGATCTAAAAACGGTTGTAACTGATTTGTAACAAACCTTGTAACAAATTTTGTAACAAATTTTATCCGGTTTGACTTTTTTGGTCAAAAACGTGTTTTTCAGTTAGACACGTTTTACTGTTCAGGCATTTTTCAGATCTGGTCAAAGCTGGTCAACAGGATTCACGCGTGTCTTTCACGCGTTTTTGGGATATACTAACAATACAAACCGAACCAGTACGAACCAAACCAGTTCGAACCGATCTAAGCAACCCAACAAAGAAACAACCGATCTAGTTAATCTATAGACGGAACCGATCTACTATTTTGTTTACACGAACCGATCTAATCATTTTATAAAACAAAACTATACTATTTTTTACACAGATCTAATCAGAAAATAAAAAAAAAATTACACAAAGATCTCGGTTTCTGGTTGTATTTTCGTGATCCTCAAAATATATTACACACGAAAATAACCATCTCTTCATAGATCAATCATTTTGAAGCTTAACTTCATTTCATTTTCGAAACATTCAAGAGATCAAGAACTAAACTGCTCACAATCTTTTTCTTGTTTCGGTAAAACAAGGAATTTAAACGAAGAATAGATACAATAAATCTAAACGAAAATAAAATTGATCTCAATTTTTGGGTTTGTTTGGTATCATCTTGAGAAGACTTCAAGATCTATAAAGATCTTTAAGAAAACAGAAAACCCATCTCATCATTGATCTGTTTTGAAGCATAGCTTTTTTTACTTTTTGAATATATAAAGAAAGAACAAAACAAATGTGTTTCATTTTTTCTTTCATTCGGTATAAAAAGAAAAACATAAACGAGAAACAAAGGAAACCTACTAGTGAATCTATAAGATCTTGAAACACTTGTGTTCTTCGTGGGTATCTAAAAGGAACACATCGGTTGTGTTTGTGATTCGATTTGCATAAGAGAAAAATAAGAATACTTTGTATCATTATTTTTATGTGTGACTGAGTGATATTTTGGGAGAGAGTGTTTCTCAAAAAGAGGCTTTTGTTTTTTTTATTAGAGACATTAGGGTTTGAGTTATAAGTATTCTTTTATATCACGTTTTTTAGGTTAGATTGGAGTTGGGCCCGTGATATATCAGTATCAATTCACGTTTGATAGAAACTAGCTAGCTTTTTTTTATAGTACGTATATAGTATATTGATACATGTTAGTTGTTATGTAACATTGATGTAAAAAAAATTCTTTGTTAAAAGGATCAAAATATTTTTTTGAGTTAAGTACATTTTTGGTCCTTGTGGTTTGGTGCATTTTTCACTTTTGGTCCAAAATTCAAAAAAGGTTTGGTTTTGGTCCAAAAGACATAGTTTCGTTCAACTTTTAGTCCAAAAGACATAGTTTCGTTACACTTTTGGTCCAAAAGACATAGTTTCGTTCCACTTTTAGTCCAAAAATTTTAGTCCAAATTTACGGAATTGGACTAAAAGTGAAACGAAACTATGTTTTTGGACCAAAACCAAACATTTTTTGAATTTTGGACCAAAAGTGAAAACGCACCAAACCACAAAGACCAAAAATGTACTTAACTCTATTTTTTTTATAAATTTTGTGTTCTAATTTTTTTTATTTTAGTATTAAATTTTTGGTGACATAATTTTTTTCTAGACTACGATTTTGATTACGGTTCGATAACCCGTGATTGATTAGAATTTTGAGTAGAATTTTTGCCATTATAAAATTTTTTTGACTACATTTTTAATTGAGCTTAAATAATTTTTTTTCGAAGAGACATTTTTTTAGTAGTAGTGTTGTTCATAATAATAAAAAAAATTATTGTTAAAACTTTGTGTTAGATATTTTTCTTTAGTGATAATTTTTTTTAGTCTACGGCTTTAATTGAGAATTAAATAGTTTTTGTTTGCGCAAGTTAATTTGTTTTGATTAATTGAGCACGCTTGTCGGGATTATTCGTTGAATTTTTGTTCAAGACAAGATGAGTCGAGACGTGATTACGGTTGGTTCGACAATGTGGATTTCGTTGTTGTATCGGGGTGAATATTCTCAATGGAGTGAACGGTTTATGAACTATCTTGAAGAGCAAACTGATGGTGAAGCAATGATTAATTCTATTAAGAATGGTGAACAACTATTGCCTGTTGTTGCTTAAGTTTCACTTGCGAGAACCGCACCAAATGCACCTCCTACTCTTAAAGATCCTATATTTTGGACTGCTGAAGAGAAAAAGACTCGAAAGATTGATCGTCTTGCAAGATCTCTTTTGATTCAAGGGCTTCCAAATGACATTTATTCTCTCATTGATAGCAACGATACTGCTAAAGATTTATGAGATGCTCTTGAAAGGCAGATGCGTAGTTCTGAGTATGGTGAACAAGATAGAAAAGCTACAATTTTATATGAGTATGAGACTTTCAAAGCTACTGAAGGAGAGCAGTTTCTTGATACTTATCTTCGTTACTTACAAGTGATTAATGATTTAAAAAAGTGTGGTTATAAGAAAGATAATTGTGAGTTAAATTACAAGTTCTTGATGGATATCAATACTGATGCTCTTTACAACATACTGAAGCAAAACCAAGGTGATGTGAATGATGTTATGGGATATAAGAAGAAAGCAGTTGTGGTTAGTTCATATCCATTAGCGTTGGTTGCTGAGAAAACAAAAGTGAGCAAACGCAGAGAGAAATTTTAGTTCAATTAGAGACTGAAGGAAGTGATGATGAAGATATTAGTGATTTGAAAAAGATTACCGTGTTGTTAGCAAAAGCTTTTAATCGAAAGAAGTATTATGCTAAGCCAACAAACATCAATTTAAGAACTTCTTCAGCTTCTTCTTCAGCAAACAAGAAACCAAAGTACATGAAGTCAGAGTAAAAGAAAGAGGATAAGAAAGCCGATGAGAAGAAACGAGATATGAGCAAAGTTAAGTGCTATAAACGCAAGAAAGAAGGACATTTTTCCAAAGACGGTGATGAACAAGTGCTTCTTGCTGAGGACCAAGCTTGGATTGAGTCCAGTAGTGATTCAGATCAAAAGATCAGTGCAAATATGGTCTTCATGACTAAAATGGAAAAGGTTCTTTCAGATTCAGAGGAAAGTTCATCATATGCTAAAGAAACTATTACTGAGGTGTCTTATTACACCTCTGATTCTGAAAGAGAACCTGAATATGAAACTTTAGAGTATTATGATAACTCAACTAATTATGGTTTATTTGTAAACAATGATGATGATCAAGAACATGATGCAATTGAATCTGCTAGTGAAAATTTTAATGAAAATCATATTGTATCTCAAACAGATCATGATGAGTCAGAAGTTGATCATAATGATTCTGAAGAAAAGGATCATTTAGTTGATAAATTAATTAAGAAGTTTAACAAAAAGATTGCTAAATGTCAGAAACGTATTGAGAAAGCAAATCAACAAAGCAAAGATTTAAAAAATCAAAACAAGGATTTACAAGATAAATATGATGTTGTGAAGAATAAACTAAACACCTTTGAGGAGAAAAACAATGAAGTTAATAAACAAATAAAAGTGTTGAACGAAAAGAATGATGATTTTCTTGCTCAAATGGAAGTTTTACAAGAACAACTCAAAGTAAAACATGTTGTGATTGATACTCACACTGAATGTCAAGCACAATATGCAAAACTTGAGGAAGAAAAATATCAACATATGATTAGATATTCTCCTCTTTGTGATAATGATAAACAAAATAGGAGAAAGATTGATAAACAAGAGATTTTATTTGATAAGATGAGTCGTCAATTAGTTGAGATTAATAATGTGCTGAGGCTTCAAGAGAAAATTTTAGAAAAAGAAAAATTCAGAATTTGGTAAAATGTGTTGGGGCTTAACAAGGGATTTAGAAATTGAAAAGTGTTTGGAAAGAGTGAATGATGTGTAGACAAACTTCCATAAATCGACAGAACGCGTCAAACAATACATAGATCATGCATTACTAAGGATAAAATGTAAAATGGTCGAAAAGAAATCGGTTTTGAAAATCCAAGTTATTTTTGTAAAGCAAAAGAATTGAGACCTAGTCTTTACGATGAGAGGGTTATTGGTCTAGTGTGACCAAAACTGCATTTTTGCAGCCAAAATTCTAACAAACTAGCATGTAAGCATCATAATTCACTATAAAATAGCATTAACATGCTAAAATATCTATAAGACATAGCTAAATAAAGTGAGTACGTAGTTGTAACATCCAGTTCAAGCATGCAAATCCAAGAAGACAAGTTAATAATCCAAACACACGATAATTAAACACGTAAATTGTTTCATAAAAATGTTCCCTTCAACGACATCCCTTCTTTAACATCTTTACGAACTTGTGCAACGCTCTAGCCAAGTTCTTGAACATCCCTTTTGTCTTCATGTGGTCTTGAGACATGTTTGTACGATTAGGAAGAGCTCTACTATAAAACCCAGAGGAAAGCTTAGTGCTAGGTAAGTCTTCATTATCCGTGGGTGGTGAGTCGGATGAGGATGAAGTTGTTAATTGGGCATGCTTGAACTTTCCTACATTTCTAAGTACAAGAATATAACATTGTTAATTAGGAGGAGGATTTTTAGGTTGTTTTGCCTTAAGGGATGACATTTTCCTAAGGACAAGAATATAACGTTTATCAAATGGGTGATCCACCATGTTTGCTTTAAGATTCTTAAAGAGACGAGTTAAGATCATGCCATAAGGTAGAACTTTGTCTCTTCGGTATATAAAGTAATACATCCTCCTAATGATAAAGTGTAAGCAAGGTTGAAGGGTTGTCCGTTCTCTAGGCAGTACAACATCAAAGCAATAATTGCTTGAGTGTGGTCTCTATTTCCTATGGCCGAATAGATATTCTCCCTAATGACGAGTTCACAAGGTCTAAGGTGTGCGAAAAGTTCATTTGTCTCAATTTGGTTTAGTAATTTGTGAATGGTTTCTTCTTCTTTGGTTACTTTTTCATGAATGGTTCTTTGATGGATTAAGTTTCTGATGTCGTCAAAAGCGGGTAGGGTTGAGTTGTAGGGTGGAACTTGCTCAAGATTTTTCTCAAGTTCATCAAGACCCCAAGCATCAAAGTAAAGACAAATGCCTTGATTGGGAAGTGAGGGAAGCTCGGAAAATTGCTCAATGGAGAGGTTGAAAGGACGGTTGTTGATTACAAATTAAATATGGAAGTTGATATGTGTTTAATTACACATACCATTTTCCATTTAAAACGAACTTAAAAGAATAAA
This sequence comes from Tanacetum coccineum, assembly GCA_026074375.1. Lineage (NCBI taxonomy): Eukaryota > Viridiplantae > Streptophyta > Magnoliopsida > Asterales > Asteraceae > Tanacetum > Tanacetum coccineum. Next base: position 2,583 of record BQNB010013393.1, on the reverse strand, counting down.
AACATACCAAAAATGCATTGTATTTGTATGTTTGCATTTGTATTGTGCAGGAACGGATATCTCACAAAAAGACGAAAAACCAAGCAAAAAGCGACAAAACAGGACACGAGATGGAAAAGTGTGTGAAGACGAAGCCAATCAAAGTCTAGTCAAACTCCGAAGACAAAGCAAGAAAATATAACTTGAGGGGTCAAAAATGCCAAAACCCTTAGTTATTTAAGGAAAACCAAAGCAAGGGCTGATTATGCCAATTTGGGAAACTTCATTTATAAAAGAAAAAAAAGGGAATGAAAAGAAGAAAGATGTGGAGGGGCTTTTCTTGTACACAAACCAAACATACCCTTAATCATCTTCAACCTCCCTCTGTCACAACCCAACTTGTATAAACCCTTTCCCAATCTTCCCGCCAATACCAAAACCAGCCAGCACCCTGTTTTGCTCCCATACTTCTCCCCTGCAAAATCACTCAACACCCTACCAAAATCATTTCATCCACCCTACTATTTCCCCCCCAGCTGTATAAAGTCCATGTTGGCAATCCCTCTCCATTCCCAAAGCATTTCGATGGCTGAGATTGTCTCCAAAGAAGCTCAAAAGAAATCAAAGGCTGGGATTTGCTCTAGATTCACCTCACACAACTAGCACACTTGGTTTTATCTCTACAAAGAAGCACAAGCTGCAAGTCCAAGACTTCGGCTATAAATAGAGCTTTTTGTAAGCCTTTGAGGCATCTAGTTTTAGTTTTTTTTAGTAACTAATTAGTTTTTAATCTTAAGTTTAAATTTCAAAGTCATTTACAGCTTTTACTTTCAGCTTTGTAACTCTTTCAAGTTTTAATGCAAGATGAGTTTTTAAGAATAATCTACAATTCAAGTGTTAAGTTTCTTACTTATATTGTTTTGTGTTTCAAAAAGCTATCAGTACAGCTTATTTATAAGCTGTTTTCATTAAGTAAAACTAAAAAGTTAAGTAGTTAAGAGAAAATCACAAAAATCACTCTCAATACACCACAGCTTTTTTATTGGATGATAAGCCAGTTCTGGATGGGCTTATGGACTCTCACTAGCTTGTTCTATGCAAGCTAGAGCTTGTAGATTCATTGTTTGACCCTGTTTTGAGCAAGGGTGTAGTAAGTCTCTCTATTTCTTACTTTACTTATCTATTGCAGAATTGCTAGTTTATTTAATACAACTGTTGGTTTTAAGTTTATACTGCTAGACTAATTCATGCTTATTTAAGTGCTTATTATGGATTGAAAATTGCTTATAAGTGTTTTACTTTGTTATTTGATAATCTGTTTTTACTTAATTTGAAAGAAAAATGATTTTTAAGGGGTATTTTCAACTAGCAGTACTAACCTCAAGTTAGTACTGCTGGTTCACTTTTGGAACAGCACTAACTTAACACTACCAGTACTAACTCCAAGTTAGTACTGTTAGTTAGTACTGTTAGTACTGGCAGTTCATTTTAGCTCATCAGCTTATTATTTTAGTTTGTTTAAGATTTCTCTAGCTTTATACAGTAGATTAAGCCTATTTTAGTTTACTGTTTTCGGTAGAACTTATTTGTCCTTTCAAAATAATTTTAAGAATTTTCCTTTGCTGTTTGCTTATTTAAACTTATTTTCCTTTTCAAAGTATTTTCAATAATGTATCAGTTTGTAGCTTTTTAGCTTATTTGTCATTTCAGTTCATTCTAGTTGCTTATTCCTATTACTAAGTGCTTATTAAGGTTAGGTGACCTTCTGTTTTAGCTTATTTGCTTATTTCTTGTTTAATTGTGTTTTGTTAAGGCTAGCAGTACTAACCTTAACTTAACAGTACTAACTTATAACTAGCAGTACTAACTTTAAGTTAGTACTGGTAGTTAATACTGGTAGTACTGTTGTTAGTACTGTTGTGTTTCTCTTGTTTAATTTAGCTTAATTGCATGCTTAATTTGCTTATTTAGATTTAGATTAGCTTATTTGTCTGTCTTAAGCTTATTAGAGCTTATTTGTGCCTTAGTGTAAAAGTTTTTAAGTGTTTTTGCCCTTTGCTAGCTTTGACTCTTGTTCTAGTTTCTTTTCCTTGTTTATCTTTGAGGTCATTTGCTCATTCAGTGTTAGTTTTAATTCCCAATCATTCCTTGTTACATTCAAACACCAATCATCAATCGTTCTTCGATAATCCATTTCTAGCCTCGTTGGGACATAACGACCCGGGAACGCTCTATACTGCTTCCGGTTTCTTGATTTTGTGGGTCCTGATCCTTGTTTTATATTTATAGATGTCTGTGTTTATTTATATATAATAAGGTGTAAGTTCGCGCGAATCAATTTTTGGCGCCGTTGCCGGGGAGGTTGAAAAAGACTATCGTTACGTTTGACAACTTTTGTTTATATCTGTGAATATTTTTCTTCTACAAAAATATAAAAAGTACAAAAATATTTTTCACTTTCTTTTATTAGTATAATTATCATCTAAAAACATCAAAAAATAAAAAAAATAAAAAATAAAAAAATCTCCATAAACAAGAAATAAAATACATAAATTGGTAAAAATACCAAAATATAATATTCTCAATTGAGGTATTATCATAATA
>BQNB010013392.1:19468-77260 GCA_026074375.1 Tanacetum coccineum | reverse complement strand
CCCTTGGATCCCATGGCCGGTCATAGCAAGAAAGAGAGACAAGGAGGCTTAATTTTAGCTCATTTGTCTAAAGTTGTACACATATATGCCTTCAACTAGAAACATTTTCTCATAATCTTTATAATTTCATTTTCAAAAACACACACACACACATAAGAGTGTTTGTGTGTGTGTGTTCGTCCACCACTGCACCACCATAATCCATCATAAATTTTCTAACTTTGATCGAGAACGTGATATTCCGGGTTGATACGCGTGTTTGGGTATTCATTTAAACAACGTTTGGGTTGTTCGGTTCGTGTCGAAATCTACATTTTCGAAGATTTTCTTGTAAGTTTTCAGATTTAAATTTCGTTTGTCCTTTTGGGTTTATTTTGATGCATAGATGTTAGTTGTACATGTTGATCGTCGTGAAATCGATTTTTAGAAGCGAAATGAATAAAAAAGAGGGTGTTTTGTTTGTGGGATATAAAAAGGAAAATCAGGGTTTTTGTAGTTTTGATGTGTGGTCGTGATGGTTGAATAATATATTTTGCTAGATAGCTTATTTTTTATAATAACTTGTATAGCTTATTCGGGCTTATTTTTAAGCTATTTCTTAGCTTATTTTGGGCTTATAAGCCACGAAAATTTCTCAAAATCACTAGGAAAGTGATTTTGACTATTTTGTGTTATGGCGTATGTTTGTGGACTATTTTTGAGGCTATTTGTAGTAACCAAATTTGATACGTAGCTTATTAGCTTATTTTCAAGCTTAATATACGTATTTTTGAGCTATTAGACTCACGGCCCAATAAGTTCATTTAAGCCGTGGCTTAATGGGAGGGCTTATTGTGATCCGGATTATTTTCTAAATATAAGTATATGCTTATATATGTAAATGGACCTTGGTTTTGGACTTGGATCGTATTTTGGACATATAAATATCCTAATGGACCCTTATTGGACCTTAAAGCCGAATAAGCGATATTTAGTCGTTATGAGAGTTTTGACGGACTTTTGAAAGTAAAAATGTATTTACAAAGTGATATTGAACGATATTTTGGAAAAACGTTTTAGTAAACGTTAAAGATTGAGATTTTGGGATTTTTGTCGAAAAGTGTCGAATTAGTAAAAGTGTTGAAAATAAGGTTTGAAACTTTAGAAAACGTTGTATGAGCGTACGGGTCATGTCGGAATTTCGTAAAAGGTTTATACTTAGAAATTTTCCTAAAAACATGATTTTGATTTTAAATAACAAAGTATTATTTAATTATTTTATTTATTTAATAAATTCACTAAAAGACGAAAAATATAATTTTTCTCGAAACTTCTCGAATGAACTTATCGAAATATATTTATAATTATTAATTATAAATATTTATTTATATTACTTATCTATTTTCTTTAAATAAGTATAAGAATAGATCATCGGGAAATGAGATTGATATGATTGTGGAAATATGTCGTCAACCATCACACCACTAAATTATTTTGGGTAATTGTACAACGCGTCTAAACTCTATGCATCAAACGTGAAGATTGTTTGGAATTGGATGATTAAATTGGGACATTAACTGGACTAGGTAGTGTGCGGGCGTCGTTGCATTTGCTTGTGTGATTGAGATTTGGTTGTTAAAGACTTGCTTGAGGTGAGTTCTCGTAGCCCCACTTTTTACTGTTTTTCCGTTGGGGGAAAATGATACTCAAATGTGTTTTAGAAATGTTTTGAATTGATCTGTGCGAGATGTGGTTTTTTTTAAGACAAGATATGTGCTTATGACTGCTATGTGAATATATGTAATATGATTTTACTTGCATGTATTGTGTTTGGCATGGCAAGGGATGTGATTTTACTTGCATGTACTGTGTTTGGCATGTAAGGGTTATGGTCCTGCCCTAATATTAGTGCTTCAGCTGGTAGGCCCTTTAGGTGCATAAGTGACATATTGAGTTAGACTAGCGGGGATGCTATGTCTTGGATTGTTAGTATATATATTCACCGTCATATAGCACTATTGTCCACTATTGAAATATTGGCACATCTTTTGGGTTTAAAGTCAAACCTACGAGCTCACCAACATTAATGTTGATGTTTTCGAGTATCATTTTCAGGTGAAGTGAAAGAAGAATAGTTTGGTGGCAGACTTAGAAGTATCCCGAGTGTTGGTAGCAGACTTAGAATTAATCCCGAGTGGATTTTTCATGTGAATCCTTGCTGCTTATGAATATAAGTATAGAGATTGTTAGAAGTTTTGAAGTGATTGGGACATCACTAGAGGTTGTCGAAGGTTGATGGTCTTCGTAACACTTGAAGTTATGCATTGTAGTTTTTTCTATTTGAGTAATCTTGTGTTATTGAATGATCTTATGTTGCATTCCCTTTCCTAGTTTCCACCATGTCCGGCTGTGACAGATTGGTAATCAGAGCAAGATAATAGAGACCTAGTTGTATTGGCCTAGACTATAACCTAAAATCCGTCGTTAAGTTTACGTATATTCAATGTGCGCGGTGTTCCACTATTGTTTGCTTTCGCGTGTTCGCGGTTGTGCATAGTTATGTAGTCATTAAAATATGTTGAGCTCAATATCGAGTATGAACTGGGAAAAGAATCGAATATAAATCGGTGGCCACGTATTATAAGCGATCACAACTCACTCTACTTATAATGTTGTTTCACGCACAAATCGATGGTGACAACGTAAGGTGTGTTAGTGTGTATTCTGTAATATATAGTAAGACGTTATATATATATATATATAATATATATAATTTATATATATAAATATATATAAATAAATATATATAAAATATAATGCGAGTCTTCCCTGCCTACCTAAATGTTTGCCCCATGTGCTCCCTCGTCTAGATAATGTTCGCCAAGGAATGAAAAGGGACCCAAGATGCAGGCCACCTGCTGCCTACTCACTAGGAGGGGAACTGTGTACGGGTTGGTATGAAGTGGAAGGTAGAACACCTATGGAAGGTAGTATGACGAGTTGATGATTTGAATGGTCATGTAAATGACCAGGTTTTAAGAGCTAATGGTGCGTAGAGGGAAGTCAATGGGAATGTAAAGGGGAGTCCAATGGGGTGTAGGAGAACCAAACCTGACTTCTCAAACGATCATTACCCAACATGTAGAACCACATTACCCTCCATGCTAGCTCATGTTATAACCAAGGAAATGTTGGAAATCCAATGGAAAAGTGGTGTAAAGAGAACGATCAGGAGAACGTTGGGGAATGTGATAGTAAAGTGGCAAACTGGGTAGGGTTGTTAATATAAGGAGTTCTTAGCTTGTAACCCCTAAGGAATATGATGTTAAAGGAGTGCTGTATCTTTAACTCGTTGGATTGAGAAAATTGAGTATGTGCATGATATGAGTAGTTGTAGTATTGACCAAAAAGTGAAATACACTGCTGGTTCATTTGTGGTTAAGGCTTTAACGTGGTGGAACTCTCAGATCCGCACGCTAAGCCAGGAAGTTGCTGTTTAGCTGTCAAGGAATACTTAAGTTGATGTATGATAGAAGAGTTTTTTGTCCTAGTCATGAGATGGCAAAGAGTTAGAATCTTAGTTGTGGAATCACGCCATGGTCTGGGCTGGCCATGCTGCGTATACTGCTATAACTGAAAGATAGGATGATTGAAGAGTATGTAAAATATGGCCCATTTACTCCACAAATCCGTGGGATGGTGCAGCAGACGAAACCCAAAGACTATATAGAAGGCTGTGTAGAATTTCTAGTGCAAAACTGACAATGAGGCTGTGAGAAATAGGATCAATTAAGAAGGTTGTGAAAAGAGGAAATGTGGGGAACCTAGCAAGGATAATAATGGTAAGGATGATAATAAGAGCACTAGGACTGAAAAAGTGCTTTTGCTAACTACTGTAACCCACTAGGAAGAAAGAATACGGGAACTTGCCCAAAGGTACCACCTGCAATCTCCTACCATGCACCCCGAAGGGCCTTGTCGCCACATGCTTCAACTGTAACCGTACAGTTATTAGCAAAAGGATTGTAAAGGCGTGCCGATGAATTGGTGATTCATGTCAATGCTAAGAAATCCCGAACTATTTAGGGCCATGTTGATGATGAGGTAGTACCGGACCAATAGTCAGTCAGGTCACTTGTCCTAGATTGAATAGGCAGAAGGACCAGAAGAAAACGTCCAAACCAAGTTGATGCTAATAAACAGGGGTCCAGGTCGAAAAACCAAGGAACCAGTGCTAGGGGTAGGGCATTATCATTTGGAGCAGAGGAAGCTCGCCCTGATCCTAACATTAATGACGGTACGTTTACGTTAAACAGATCATTTTGCCACTACCTTATTTGCTCTGGTGCCGGACTAAAGATTTTGTTTCCAACTACCTTTCCCATACCTTTGTTTAGGCTTAGAGCCACAGCAATAGGTGTCAAAAAGCGATTAGATAGCTAGCGGGCAGCTAGTAAGATTGATAAGGGTCGTTAAGGTTTACAAACTCGAAATCGAGGTCATGTCTTTGACAATCGTCTGATACCTTTGGGCATGGTATTTTTTGATGTGATTATAGGTATGGACTGGTTGTCTAATTATAAGGCTGAAATAATTTGCCATAAGAAGGTAGTGAGGATACCACTATCGGATGGCAAGGTGCTTATAGTATTAGGAGAGAGACCAGAAGAGAAAGCGAGATTTTGATGGGTGCTATGGCTAGTGATAAAAAAAAAGATATGTTGTGGTTAAAATATTTTCCTGAGTATTCCTGTAAGACCTAGCTGGATTACCACCTAGTCGGGAAATTAAGTTTCGAATTTGAGTATCCTAAAGCAACGCCGGCAACAAAGTCCCGCCCTATCGTTTGGCATCCTTCTGAATTGGAGGAGTGTCGGGGACAACTCAAGGAACTCCAGAGACCAAGGTTTCATTCGACCAAGCTTATCGCCTTGGGGAGCGCTGGTAAGTTCATTAGAAGAAGGATGGTTCTTTTATAATGTGTATTGACTATAGAGAATTGAACAAGTTAACTGTTAAGAATCGTTATCCACTTCCTATGGGATTATTATCTATTAGATCAACTCTGCAAACGGGTCAGATTGTATTTACTCAAAGATAGATGATAGGTCTGGATACCAACTGTCACAACCCCGCCAAGGCGATAAACGTAATGCCGTAAACACAGATGGATATCATCACATCACATGGTTCCAATATAAGAATACTAAAAGAAACTAAAGTAAAGCAAGGACACAAAGATTCATAGCAATACCCCAAACCTAATGGTGTCATTAATAATGAAAAGGAGTATCTCACAATAAATGACATGCTGAAACATAATCCAGACCATTCAATGATGCAAACGCATTATTTCAAATAGAAAAGGCCATAAAGAACTCCAAGCATCCTACGTCTCTTCTAGCACTTCCTACTATCCTAGCACCATTAAGCCACCTGAAAATGATGCTTACAACGACCAACATAACGTTGAGCGAGAATCATAGGTTTACGACGATGACATACAACAATACCAAAATAAACTTTCAATTAGCTGCTAGCAATTACAAAAACAATTCAATGACAACAATAAACACCACACGGGACGGAACCTGCACACGATCCACAATCATATCAACATACAATGTGCCTACAATGCCTCATATTAGCTCCACCAGTCTTACCACCGTCACACCTCGTTTTGCATATTGGGATCCACAATACCAAACATATCATACACTAGATAGGCGTACCCATCCGATCCCATATCACAACACTGAGTAGGCGTACTCATCCGATCCAATACACATAACTACAACAAGTATGCTCCTTTTAGGTACGTCACGCATTGGGGACACCAAAAGACAAAGTTCTACGGGTATCTTTCCCAAAGGGTGGACTAAACATGATGTGTACACCACCAAAGAATTCTTGCATTCACAAAATGTTAAAGAAAGTTAACGTATGGTATAGTTATGGTCATCTTGAGGAGATTGAAGTCCGAAGATCTGATCAGAAATTGTACAAGTTCAAGGAAGGTGACTTTCCTCGACTTCATCTAAATGACATCGAGGACATGCTTCTTCTCGTCATTCAGAACAGACTCTCCAACCTCGAGGGTGATGTCATTGTGCACTTTGCCGCTGCATTACGTATGTTCACAAGACGTATTGTAATCCAGAAGAGAGTGGAAGATCATCATATATGGTGTTGAGAAGCTACCAAAAGAAACACACCATATCCAAGCCAAGAAAAATGTAAAGAAGACCTCTCCCGAAGATCACCATATACCACTCTCTCAAATCCTCAAGGAGTCATTTATGAAGATAAGCTGAACATGAAAAGATTGATGCATTCTGATGAGCTCTACAAGTTCAGTGATGGTACACTCTAATCGGTTCGGGATACTATTCATGACATGGCAACAAATTTGAGGATGGGGTATAACAAAGCCATGCCAAAGAGAATATGGACTCACTTAGACAAGACAATGTCTCACATCATGGTTAAAGAGATTGATCGTCAGTTACGGGAAAGAAGGTTGATGAGGAGCTTAGATTAGTTTGTTGGTGGTAACATATAGTACGGGGAATACCTCAGACTGCTTTAGCGGACAATATGACTTTGTCATATTTTGTCCTACTCTTTCAGGTCATTCTCTCGTAATTATAAAACTTGTGAATATGTAAATAAGTAGTGTAGAACTAAAATTAGGCATATATAGTGTTTGAGTACGAATTTTTAAGAATTTCTTTGTAAATTTAAATTTTTTTAAATTAACGTACTCAAACACCATATACTACGCCTCGAGAAATTGAAAGGATCATTAAAAATGTTCCTAATAAGGCTTAATATATATATAATTAGAATATTTGTTTCCCCAAATAATTTTCATACATATTTGAATCAATTGATATCTAAAATATGAAGAGATTTGACATTTTTGATAAGGGGAGAAAATAATTAAAATATATATAACTTGTAAAAGGTGATCTGAATGACTCTAATGCAGCTTCTTCCTCGTATGTGCAAAACATTTTCGGTTATTGATGCACATATGCAGGGGGAGCAATTTTAAAAGTTAAAAAACCAATCGCGGTCTAAATGTTTGATTTATATCACAAAGTACTTTGATCGATGTTTTTTCAAATGGTTTTAAGGTCGTGAACAATACCAAAAGACCAACCATGTATTTAATTAATTAGAGTTATAACGTGGTTAGGTATAGTTTGTTGTTTCATAAGTCCTACATCCATGCCGAACTAGAGGGATCTACTCAGGGACATTCCATTAGATAGAATAGAAGTCCTTATGTATGATTAAAAGGAGAAAAAGTAAGAAAAGGGAAAAATGCAGACTAAGAGAGAGCTAACACTGGAACAAACCCAACAAGGTGTTAGTGATGAAGTCTTGGTAAGCATTAAAGGGGTTGAAGAATGAAAAAGAAAGGTTAAGATAAAGGGTGAAAAGAAAGAAGCCCTCCTTACACTTAGGCATAAATCAGGTCAATACATTTGCTACCAGATACACTAAGTTGTTGTCTGGTATTAAAGATAGTCATCATGGACCTAGTGATGCAATGCACAACCCTCCCTAGCCACTCAAGGTCTCTCAGAATACTTTGTTTCATTTCTCACAAAGATTACACACATTTCTATTGACTTTCTCACTCCGAGTTAGTTGGTATTGAAAAGGTGGCAGTCTGCTCTAGCCTCCAATTACTAAAACTAAAGTGCACTATTGAGTCTAGAGCCATAAAGAGATCATCAATAAATCTCACTAGGATATAATTTCAATATATTTTTTGCTCACACACTGTGAAAACAAGTAATATTTAAAGAGTCCTACGCATTATCCTTGTGATATTTCCAGAACATTAGAGTGACCTTAAGTATTCACAATGACGATGGAAATCCTTCTCAAGTCAACATCAAACAAGCTCTGTGGTAGGTGACTTGTGAGATCCTATATGGATTAAACTTGTGAAGCTGGATAGCGATTCGATCCAGATTATGAATTTACGATTAATGAATTTTGAAATGCAAAAAACTCTCGATGTGTCGCAAAATCACTTTAGCAAGTGACAGGTCGATTGATTTTCAAATCAATTTTTGATTAAATCGGTGAGACTTTGTCTTACTGGTTCACAATCACTTTACCGTGTTTTTTCTTTGAGATGCTCTGGTAATGAGAACGGCTAGTGCAGCTGCGAAACCCTGTCAAGGAGATTCTTTGGAATTCTACCTGATCACAAGAAGTATTTATATTGATTAACGAGGAACCATGGTTATTGAAACCATATTCGACGAAGTGACAAAGACACTTTCGTCCATATATGTTGTTTATCACTAACCTATTCATGCAGATGATCCCGATGGTGGACGCAGTTGGTTCAAGACAAGTCAAGATTCATAGCTACATGCTCATACTCGAGCGACATATCTAAAGACATTATGAAAGCTCAAGTACATGTTTCAAGACTTCTGCTACTTTGATACCGCACGTCCTTCTTGAAGTGACAAAGTGTTAAAGTTAAAGAACTTCAAGAAAGATGACAGTACAAGCTTTTAAGAACAAGAAAAGTATGAGCATGTCGGTCCGAAGATCACAAGTACACAAGATCACAAAAGATTACAAGATGATGATTTAAGATTATGTTTGGCTGATGATCTCAAAGAAGCTCAAGTTCACTTGCAAGTCAAGCTTAAAGGAACACGCTCAAGCCTAAAGTCTAAAGATTGCTACGCATATCACAAGTTGAAAGATAAAGATTCAAGACCTTGAGCAAAGACCAACGACATTCGTAGAATGTAAAGCTTAAGAATTTTGTAAAAGAATGAGACCTCCCTTAGGGGCATATTGTTAGGAATCGAGAAAAGACTCAGTCACAACTAAAATATGTAGCTCGTAGGTCTTAGATAGTTTTTGGAACCTTAAATAGGTAAAAGGGCCAAAGTCCATAGAAAGCCCATCAAGGCCACTATGTGGCCGCGACATATGATGTATAAATACCCTCTCCGTGTCTTGGAGAGGGTGTTGGTTGGTTTCATTTCTCACACACTCATTAATCTAATATTCTCTCTTCCTTTCTCTCACTAGAAACCTTCCTTCTATTCCTTTCTCTCTCTAGCTTCTTCATTGATTGGTTAAGTGGTTAGAGAAAACACATATTCTACAATCAGCAAATAGGATGCTTTATGTGGATGCGTTTAATTGTGACAGAATTCTACGTGTCTTTGTTTTAGGAAGAAGTATCGCCTAAATCTTGGAATGATATGCCGCCTCGAAATAAGCACTCATTGAACTAAAAAACAAACCTGCGTTTTAATTTGATTAATCATGGTTAATACAGTTTTCTTATTAATGGCTTGACACTTATAGATATCTGCTTGGATGTGTTATCGTTTTTTAATTAGATCTAAGTCACCACCAAACCTGTGTCAGTCTCTTAGACTGAACCCCTCCCCCTTTCATTGTTAAAATTAGGTTTAACATAGGTTAAACTTAGAATTAACATAGATTAGATAGATTAAATCTAACATAGATAACTAAAATACTGATAGACTTAGGAATTACGTTCTTACTCTTAGTGATCGACACCCTACATACAAATGAAGCTACAACTGATCGGGTACACTGCCTGTTAGTGTTGTTTTTAGGTATATTTGTCAAAATATAAATGTAAAACTCGATAATAAATAATACACACACACGACGACACGCATCAAGTTTAGGAAGTTTAGAGGATTAGATAGTTGGTTCTCATAAGCTTTAACCGGTGTAATTATTTGAAGGATCGATTATTCGTTAATACGTTTTATAAATCAACGATGTAAAGTTTTGTATAAAGTGGTAGATATCGCCACTAATTTTTGTAAAGTATGTATATTATGGACGATTAGGAGTTGACCGTTATGGGAATGCCAACTAAGGGTTGTTTTCAATTATATTTGATCGAGTTAATTTTTATGTCTGGTTCGTGTCTACTAAACATAAATTAGTCCATGATTTGTGTCTTTATCATAGGAACGGTCAGGAAAGTTACTAGAACCAATATACCTTTTTTACTTAATCTACTTGTTCTGTTCTTTTTATTTTACCTACATTTACTTTCCCTTTCCTAATCTCTATCCTTATGTCTTACTCGAATGAGGATTCGAGCAATTACATATGTCTATTCCGTCCTTACGGCCATGTATGTGTGATTTTGTCTCTTGTTGGTTTATTACTTTTGGAGAAAGGATTAGAAGATCTCTGACCCTGTATCACTTTTCGTCCTAACCCTTGGTTTTACTTGAGTGAGGGGATTGAATGAAATCATGTATGTCTATTCCATCGTTATGGATGTGTATATGTGGTCTTCGCCCTTGCTGGTTTACAACTTTTGGTAAAGGCTACTGGTATGTGCTTAATCACACATACCTTTTACCTTTTAAAACGAGCTAAAATAACCAAAAACGGACTCAAAATGCCAAATATATGCTTGTTTTGCTAATTAGAATATTGGTATCGGTAGAGATTGGAAAGAGTGATCAAACCCTTAAAGCCTTTTAAACCTAATTTACCTTTATAAACTTGTTACTCCTTAGCTTTAGTGGTAGAGATGTGTATCCTTGCCAAGCTTATGACTAAGATACTCGTCTATGACCAAGCATTGAGAGGAATATAGTTACTGTTACCCATTAGATTAGCCGAGTGATTTGAGTGTTTTCATTTTCCTACTTCGTGAGGTGTTTGGTTGTGTACTGGTAATTGAACGAATAAATGATTAAAGAGAAATCATTTGGGATACATTTTCATGAAATTTCTAAAGACTACTTAAGGACAAGTAGGATTCAAGTGGGGGGATATTTGATGAATTCAAATAACGTCACTTTTATAGCATCATTTATCCCATGTAAATTACCCAGTTTTGTATAATTATTGCGACAATTGGTACTTAATCGTTTATATTTGAGATTTGCAGTAAATATGGAGTACTTTGTGAAGTTTAGCTAAAAGGCACGCATTCTGGAGCTTAAACGAAGAAATCTAAAGAAAATGTTATTGGCATTCTATAAGCGTATCCAATCTAGGAAGATATGGCGTATTTGTGCTGCATTCACAAGAAACCCATGAAGAAAATAAAGTCCTATACGTCGTATCTTGGAAGTTCCATTTACGTCGTATCTATTTCAAGTAATTTAAATATTCTCGAAGTATTGAACGTGGTCCTACTCAAAAAACTCCTAATACGCAGTATTGACCTCAACCATCACCGCAATCGAAGAAATTTCAGACACTATAAATAGAAGACCTAAAAACAAGTTTTAGATGTGCTTGATCATATATTCGATACCCTAACCACAAAATTCAATTTTTATAAGACCAGAAGAGCAGAAAAGGTCAAGCAAAGATTCTAATTCCATAGTAAACACCTTGTAATCACCTATACTTTAATAATCATTCGATTTATGGTATCATTTGTTTAGCTCGATTAGTTTATCTTGGTTGATTTGATTGTTATTCTTGTATTAATTACAATGGTTAAGGGCTAATACCATTGGGTATTAGCCATGTTTATGAAGACTCGGATAGTGGACTACTAGTATATAAAGACCCGTTAAGCAATAAGTGGGTAAAGTCTTCATGAGTTAAGGTTTAATAAGATCACCAGTATTAATCTCTTAAGATAGATTATAATCAGCAAATAAGATGCTTTATGCGGATGCGTTTAATTGTGACACAATTCTATGTGCCTTGGTTTTAGGAAGAAGTACCGCCTAAATCTTGGAATGACATGCCGCCATAAAATTAGCACTCATTGCACTAAAATAAACAAACATGCGTTTTAATTGGATTAATCATGGTTAGTACAGTCTTCTTATAATTGGCTAGACCGCTCTTCTATCTTTTGATTATCTTCTTGTGTGTGTTATTGTGTTTTAAATTGATTTAAGTCACCACCAAACCTGTGCTAGACTCTCAGACTGAAAACCCCTTTTATCCATTAGAACTAGTTTAGCATAGGTTTGACATAGATTAGAATTAACATAGTTTACATTAACTTAATTTAGTTAACCAACATATTGATAGAACTAAAAAATTAATGCTCTGGCTCTTAGTAACCAACACCCTACTCACCAACGAAGCAACATCTGATCGAGTATACTGCTCGTTAGTGTTGTTTTAGGTATAGTCGGCAAAATATATGTGTAAAACTTGATAATAAATAATAACTACACTCAACGACATGTCAAATACACATCATAACAATAGTAATGAAACAACTAGGTTAGCACACCTTTCTCCCTGATCACTTCTAGCTATTTACTTTTCGTAATTTACTTTTTTGTTAAATTTCAAATCAATTCAAACCATTTTCAAAACGTGACACAATCAAATTAAAACTAGTTAAATGTAGCTCTTGGGACGAGTTTTATAAATTTAAAACTTGCAAATTTAATTTAACAATTAATACGCATCAAGTTTTTGGCACCACTGCCGAGAAGCTATCATTAGTTTTTAATTTGTCAAACTTTTTCACCTAACTTTGCACTTTGCAAGTATGAGTGAAGCTAAAAAAGATGGGTCTACTCTCTATGAATATCTGACAAAAATCAGGGACGACAGTAGGCCTGGAATTGTAAAACCATTATTCGAAGAAAACATAAAATTTGAATTTTGGGGACAATGCATCGATGAAATGAAAGAAAACATATTCTACGAAAAGGAGAACGAAGATCCTCATGAACACATCTCTAATATCACCAATATTATCGATCTATTCCATTCACCAGGGGTAGCCAGGGACCACGTCATTTTGATGGCTTTTCCATTTACCTTAAAAGGAAAAGCTAAACAGTGGATGAAATGATTATCCACTAGGTCAATCACAGCCTAGGACTTGCTCAAAAGTGCCTTCCTTGATGAATATCGTTGATGTGTCGTCGTGTAGGTGTTATTTTAGTTATCAATTTTTACTATTTATTTTATGCCGACTATACCTAAAAACAACACTCTAACGGGCAGTGTATCCGGTCAAATGAAGTTTCGTGGTAAGTAGGGTGTTGATCACTAAGAGCGAGAGCGTTAATATCTAAATTATTAGTATTTTAGTTATCTAACTTATACAAAACCTAAGCTAATGTTAAAGGGGTGATTCAGCTTGAGAGACTGGCACGAGTTTGGGTATCTGAGCTAAGGTTTTGATGACAAGTAAAGCAATAAACACACACAAGAAGATTAGCAAACGATAGGGAAGCGGTCAAATACTAATATAAAGAAAACATATCAATCATGAATAATCCGATAAAACGCAGGTTTGTTTATTAGTACAATGATAGTCTTATCTCGAAGCGGCATATCATTCTTAAGACTTAGGCGGTACTTCATCCTAAGACTAGACACGAACAATACTGTCATAATTAATGTGCCCGCATAAAGCATCCTTTTTGTTGATTATAATTTAGCTTAGGTGATTAATAATGGGATCTTATTAAACCCTATCCCATTGGGACTTTACCCACTTACTTGCAAATATGGAGAGCTATCCCAGACTCTTAGCCTACGCCCACACAACACCGAAGTTGCAGCGCATTAAATATGTAGGACTAGACTTAGTTGAATGATAGATCGCATATATGAGCACATAAACAAGTATAAAATGATAAACATAATCAAACAATCAACGATAAATTAAAACAATCAAGATAAACAAACCAAACATTAAATCTTCATAAACATGGATGATACCTAAAGGAATCAACCGATAGTCATTGTAAAAATACACACGGTTTGATATATGAACGATTAAAATAAAGAAACCTCAATCGAACGCGTATTCAGTTGTGCGAAGATTACAAGAGTTTTCTTATGATCTTGAGGCTCATTTCTGACCTTCTTTTCTCTTCTATTCGTCTGATAGTCGACTTGGTGGTTTAAGGCTTCACTTGCATACCTCAAAAATGAATTTAGGGATTGGTATTTATAAAGTCTAAAAAAGGGGTCGATACGCGGTATTGAATGTGGTCAATACAGCGTATTAACTGCATGATTCTTTGCTTGTTGACCACGCTCATTAAATGCATTAATTGCAAGATTAATGGCTGTTGACTACATTAAATGCATGATTTTAAATATTGACCGCGTTCATTAACTGCATTAACTGCATGATTATTGATTGTTGACTGCATTAGATACGGGATCTTTGACTGTTGACCGTAGTTATCTATGAAGTGTAGGCACGGATACGCCGTATCTTCATTACTGGATACGGCGTATCGATGTAAAACTAGTTGGTTCTTTTTCGTTGACCAAAGTATTATATACGACGTATCGTTGATGTGGATACGACGTATTCTTCAAAGTCAGACAATGGTCTTTTAATTCATCAAAGTCTTGGATACGTCGTATAGGTCTAGAATAATACGGCGTATTTGCTGTCAGATCAGTAGACTTTCTCAAACTCTTCGTTTATGCTCCAAAATGCGTGCCTTTTATATAAACTTCACAAAGTACTCCATAATTACTGCAAATAATAAATATAAGCAATTAAGTACAAATTCTTGCAATAATTATATAAAATAGGTAATTTATACGGGATAAATGATGCTATAAAATAGACGTTATTTGATGTCATCAAATATCCCCCCACTTGAATCCTACTTGTCCTCAAGTAGACTTTAGAAAAGTTTTGAAAATGTATCCCAACCGAGGTTAAGGATTTTTTCGTTAAGAATTTTTTATTCTAACCACCTGTACAAAACCAAGCACCTCATGAAATATGGAAATGAATACACTTAGATCACTCAACTAATCTAGGGTGCAACATTTAATTGGTACGCTCATTTGCTCGGTCGTGATTAGTTTTCTATCATAAGCTTGGCAAGTGATACATATCTCCACCCACTAGAGCTAAGGTAGGAACACGTTAAAAGATTAAATTTAGGTTTAAAGGGAGGGCTTAGGTGATATGTTCTATATAATTTTAGAGATGAAGAATGATATAGGTATGGTGCTTTATGACTTTCACGAAGGTCGTCGTCTAACAGCACCCCTGAGCATGCATACATGTGCCGTAAACGACATAATGAATCCATGCTCGTTCACTTCCTATTCGAGTAGATCTAAGGTAGTTATTAGGAAAGGAAGTAAATGGTGTTAAATTAAAAGATACAAAAAACAAATAGATTAAGCCAACAAATAATGTACGGTTGCTAGTAACTTTCCCCTGACCGTTTCATGACAAAGACTCGAACATATATACAGACGCCTTGATCACAGAAATGACAAAGACAACCTAAGTTGGCGTTACCATAACGGTCAACTTCCCTTACAACCCGCTCTTTATATACTTTTACATAATAAGTGGTGATATCGGCCACTTTTTACAAGACTTTACATCATTGATTTTTGTATCAACGAATAATCGATCCTTCCAAGTGATTCCTTCAGTATAAACTTCTTTTGAACTGACTATTTTTCTTCCTTCTCTTTTTTTTACAATACATAATAAATCTCGGTTTAATTTCACCGTCTTCACTATCATAATTTGTACGGATAATCTTTTCCTTGAAACACTTCTTCTTTGGACATGATTCATAATCGCGAATGTAGCGAAACTTAAGAGCTACATATTTTCTCATTACATTGTGCAATTTTCCGACCATTACAAAGATAGAAAAATTTCACTTTGACACAAGAAATACAAAACTTTACACGAAAGCAACTAGCTACATTGATTAAAATAGGCTTAATCTACACGATAGGCTAAGATGCAAAGGTGTAACAAAACATATAATATGGTGTAGAAAAAGAAAGGAATGGCTCAACAGGTTGTTCTAGGGGATTTTACTTTAAAAATGAGAGTAATCAAGGGTTATACGGGATTTAACTAACCAAGGTAGTTAGTTAATTTTACGACATGTAGGATATTTAGTTTAATCTTAGAAATTTATCAGTTGAACATGTTCCTCCATCTAAATCCATAGTACTAATCATTGCGGTCTCGAGTGATATATCAGGCCAAGTTCTAAAGTCCATTACATCACAGACACACTCATAATTTTGTGGAATTTTTAGTAAACAGTTGGAAACGGAATAGGCTTAATTCTCACAATATGTATCAAGAGTTATAGTGTGCTAGGTAATGTAACTAGTGATTTTTACAAAAGTCATGCTAAAGAAAATTTAAATTTGGCCAATTTTTAAGCACTTTGCATGTTATTTTGTAAAAAAGAAGACAAGTACGTTCTAATTCTCCATCCCCTCACTTAAATTATACAACGTCCTCGTTGTATAGATAAAACAATTAAATTATAAGGGAAAATGGAATTAGAACGGAAAACTCCCTGATGTTTTGCTCGTAAAAATTATCCAAGATGAGTTCTTGAGCAAGAAGTGTGTTGACTAGGGCTTCAGCATGCCCGGACTAGTTCAACACATGTCATTTTCAGAATACACCATATCATAGTTTCAGCAAGGTCCTGTATAAAAGATTAGAAAACAAGTGCAATTTCTATCTCGCTACAATGGTACAAGAAAACAATTAAACACACGAATGTACAAGGATCAATATGCCGTATCCCAAACCCTAGGATACGCCGTATTGTTCTTGTAAAAACAATTAAATACTGGAAATTAAATATTTAGTTTTTAAAACTGATAACGTCCAGACACGTCTATACGCCGTATCCAGAGGGGTTCGATACGCCATATAGAGTGTCTGGGAAGACAGACTTGTGCAACAAACAATTAAAATGCCACAAATAATTAAAATGACCGGGTTGTCTCCTAGGAAGCACTTTTGTTTCAGCTGGTCTTTAAGTTTGACCTTTTTCCACTTCTTCATTTGGTGCGATGTACTGTCCATCCTTCGTCCTTTTTGCGAAAGATGTCATGGTAAATACTTGATACTCCGTTAATAGTTCGTGCCCAAGAGTCGCATTGGCGTGAGCATATGGCTAAGAATTCTTCATTACCTCTAATCGTGTATTTGATCACTTTGAATTTTTCTACTCTGCATATTCTTTCGTTGGGCTGTTCATTATTTATATTCTTAGATTGAGATGCGCCATTTAGATCCTTACCACTCGATTTGTCAGCGTCCTCGTTATTTTCATTATGGTGGTTTTTATCCTTTTCATTATTAATAGTCAAATAGGGTTTGGGGAATGAGTCGTTAGGAGGGTTCCCGTATTCATGCTCCTCCCATTCTTCATCGCTCGAAACATCATCATTCAATAGTCCTTCCTCTTTTCCTATTTCTATCCAGGTATACAATAGTGCGCGTTTAGTTGTCTCGTCCACTTTTTTATGGTCCTTGAACTTCGAGTTCCTCCAAGTTATGAATTCGTGTGGATCGCGACCTTCTTTATCATTGCCGCACATCTTATCATAATTGCTAGTGTAACAACTGGGAATTTTTGGATTTTTAAATGACTATTTTACCCTTTGACTTTTTGGGTCTGACTTGACTTTGACTTTTTAACTTTGTACGGTCACATAAAAGCGATTACCGCGTAACCGGTAAAATTTTCGGAACATATTTTAAATAATAAATCATATTTATTATTACATCTCTCATGTGCAAGTTATTTTTAACTTATTTGACTTGAAAACGAAAAAGATATATATTTTCCTAAGTTGACTTATCAAAAACGAACCGCTAAATCACGTTTTCACAACTCGGACTCTAAAGCAATTTGATGTAAAACGACATTCTAGACAACTTTTTAGTTTTGCCCGAGACCCAAAAACAGACAAAAAGTGACTAAATGCCCTCGCAAGATTATAGAAACAAGAAAATAATTAAATAATATTTAATTAACACTTTTTATCAAATAAAAATATTTAATAAAATAGTTATCATTTTATTGAGTAACGTTTGCTAAAGACGCAAATATTCGAGTAAAAGATCATTTTACGGACAAAGTTTATCAGTAATATACAAATAAATAATAAACGTTTTTAAATAAATTTTATAAAACGTTTATGAAAAGTAGTCGAGTGAATACTCGTTTTTATGGGAAAAATAATTTGGAAAACAATGGCGCAAGTTTCGTGTCTTGAATCATTCGTTAAGTCGTTCAAACGAGTCCCGAACCGATAGTTATCAAAACTATATTAAAAAAATTACACAACTAACCCTGAACTATGAGAGACTTGCCACTTTACTTTATAAAATTTTAATATATATATATTAAGTTTTATATATTTTCATTTCATTTTTCCATTATATAAACACATACTTCATCTCTCTCTCTCCCATGATTTCCGGTCGCCGGATTCCGGCCACCACCACGCCGTCGTCGCCGGAAAACTTTTCCGGCGGACTTTTCCGGCCAAATTCAAAAAGATTCCTCACAACCACCTCAGCGCCACCACGCAAAACTTTTTCCAAACCCGCCCCCCAAAAAAACCGATCCACCAACATCATTTCTCCTAATCCAACCCACACCGATCCACACCGCCACGCTACACCCACCACGCAACACCACCAAGGGTGCGTGTGGTTTTTTTAAACACCAACATGGTGCGTTTGGTCTGCAAGGAGCCACAAGGGTGCGTTGGTTCGCTGTACAACCACCCCTAGGGGGAGCGTTTGGGTGGCAGCCACCACCAAGGGTGCGTTTGGATCTAGGTACAACCATGTAGGGTGTGTTTGGTTGCAGTCACGACCCACAAAGGGTGCGTTTGGTCTAAAAACGACCCAAAAGGGTTCGTTTGGTTTTCTTAGAAACGCATAGGGTGCGTTTGGTTTTGATAGAAACGCATAGGGTGCGTTTATGCGTTTAGTTGTTCTTAAACCGCCATAGGGTGCGTTTGGGTTAACGATTTCACCAAGAGGGTGCGTTTGGGTTAACAGTTTCACCGAGAGGGTGCGTTTGGGTTAACATAAGCAACATAGGGTGCGTTTGGTTTAGCAGTTTCGCACTAAGGGTGCGTTTGGTTGTGCAGGAACGCACTAAGGGTGCGTTTGGTTGTGCAGGAACGCACTAAGGGTGTGTTTGGTTGTGCAGGAACGCACTAAGGGTGCGTTTGGTTGTGCAGAAACACATAAGGGTGCGTTTGGGTTAGCAGAAAATCAAATAGGGTGAGTTTGGGTTAACATAAAATCGAATAGGGTGCGTTTGGGTTAGCAGAAACACCAAAGAGGCGTGTTTGGTTCGCTGTTTTACAGCAAGGGTGCGTTTGGTTTATATAAATCGTCTAATAAATATATCGTAAGATTTTATAAATATAAAACCGGATCTAATGGTGGTTTAATGGTTAAATAAATGTGCTATTTATTATTTTGTCTAGTTAGTATATAAATAAATACGGTGGGATATTTGCAATACGGGTTGTTTGGAAAGTGGAAAACATTAGATTTTATAAATATGGGAAACGTTGTATAAACGAAAAGGTTATGCTGAAATTTCTATAAATTTCTATACTTAGTAATTTTCACTATGATTTCTATTATTTTAGAAACCCGATAAAAGGACGAAGTTATATAGCTTTAAGATTGTTAAATTGTTATTATACAATAACCCGACAAACAAACGAGAACTATACTTTTACAAATGAGACAACTATTTTAGCTACAACCCATCAAGAAAACAGAATACTAAATTATAAAATATTATTTTATAATTCCCGACTAGAAGATAAAGTCGTAACTTTTGTAAAAGCTTGAGAAAAACATGTTTACTTAATTTCTAACTATAAAACGTGCGTTACTTCTATAACAAGGATTCTTTATTAACTAATATGGTGATTTCCGAACACGTGTCGAATTATGTTGTTTTAATTAGTTTCTCACATTTCTTATATAATACTTGCAAGGTATTATATACCTCGATTATTTATTTAATTAGTTTCCTTTGTTATATAATTCACGGTATGAATTATATACTTGTTTATTTTTCATATGTAATATATACGGAATATATTACATACTTCGTTAAGATAAACCGCAACTTCTTGGTCGAGCCGTTCCGGTTTCTGTTTGTGTTGTGCTTAATATATGCATTTCTGCCGATTGTTCCGCAACTTCGAGGTGAGTTTATACATGTTTTACATGTTTTAGATATATTTTTTGGGTGAGAACATGCTTGCTTATAAATTCATTTACATGGTTGATTACAAATTGGTTTACATACTTATTTACATATCTCACGATGAGATACAATACTTGGTTTAATTTTTGGGGCGTAAACACTCGCTATAACTTGGTCATACACTCATATGCATATCTCATGGCGAGATACAATATTAGTTTCTACTTATGGACGCAACAACTATATTATACTTTTATGATTACGGATTAGCTTAGGTTGCATGAAATGTAAATCACTTGGAGGGTGAGCGCGAATGTTAAAAAATAGATCTATTTGGGATTGACAATCCCCGTTCGGGTGATTAGCTATCACTGGGCAAACGAACGTTATAACATGTCAGAACACGATTGGTTGGGTCTACAGGGCCAACAACACATACACATGAACTCTTACTGTACCTTGAATAAAGTGGCATATATACAAGTCTACGTCACAGTTTCATGAACTTAAAGTAATTGTAATCATTGTTTTATACACACATGAATATTTACGTTGCCTTGAATAAAGTGGTAATACATACTTTGGACAATTGCGGTCCAATTTTCATACGTACATTTTGTGACTATTTGGGGATTGAAATGGTCATGCATATTTTACAACTCTTTGATTTCTAAAAATTATACATACATTTTGGAAGAACATTTAAGGATTTAAATGGTCATACACGCTTTACAGAACTTTGGTTCAACATTTATACTTACAAAAACCTATGAACTCACCAACTTTATGTTGACACTTTTTAAGCATGTTTTTCTTAGGTGAATTAGATGATTGGCTTACTTGATGTGCACTAGAGTCTAAATTTGACAAGATTTCATTTATGGATTTCTACTTACATACAAATGATCAAATCTCGTTGTGTTGTTTTCAAGCTTTTCATTGTGATGCAATTATGGAACAGATGTTATATCAATTTCAAGGAAATCAACGAGATTACTTTTCAAACGACACATTTAGAGGTCGTTCTCTTGTATCTTGTGTTGTTGTATTATGAAGTAATACTCCCGGACATATTTCCGCTGCGACGCATTTTTGGGGGTGTTACAGATTGGTATCAGAGCACTGGTTATAGAGAACTAGGTTGCATAGGTTACCTAGACTATAATTGTTTTCACGAACATTGCATCACATCAAACATTTTCAACGTGCATACACATTATTTGCTTACTTGCTTACATTACTTGTTACGTTAAGTGCTTACATGACATACATATATATAATATATATGCTTACATCTTTTGTGTATATCGTACGTTTATTTATATAAGGGTTATTTATATAAATACCAGATAATTTCTTAAGACATTGTGAGTTGCACAATGGTCTCATTTTGCTTTTTAGACATTGTGAGTTGCACAATGGTCTCACATCGTTCTTAGACATTGTAAGTTAAACAATAGTCTCTAAAAATATTTTTTTTATAACTTTATACAATATTGTATTACACGAAATCCATCATAATTTTTGTTTACATGGAATTATGTATGAATCTAAGTATTACAAGTCTTGTATGGGCGGGACTTGTAATATGAGGATTGATATGATAATTGCTATGTTAACAAAACCCGTCACAGTTCTGTTTACATGGGATTATGTATGAATCTAAGTATTGCAAGTCTTGTATGGGCGGGACTTGTAATAGGAGGATTGATATGATAATTGCTATGTTGACTCGTTCATAAAGACGTTAACTTCGGATAGGTCTGTGGGGAGGATGCAACGCGTTAGAGACCGAAGATATACTATAGGGACACGAGGAGCACTTTCATTAACTATCGATGAAACTCGGCGATAGTGGTGCTGAGGGGACTAGCCTATGATAGTTTTACTCCTCGTCTTCGAAGACGAGTTTTTAAACACTCATCCCATACTCATTAGAGCACATGCATCGTCATGTCATCCACCACCTTGAACGTCATGTGAGTACGTATATTGCATCGGAAATTATTAAGCATGAATGAATTATAATCTCTTATTGAAAGGATTCGAGACGCCTCTTCCTATTTAAATAAATAAAGTTGCAATCACCGATACCATAAGTTTGTCAATTCATTATTTACATTAAATTGGGAATGCTCTTATGCAGACAAGAATTATAAATGAGTTGGCTAAATGAGTATCTGATTGAAACACGAGTACGAACTCGAACTTTCCGCTAATCATACGAAACCCTGTTAAAAAGGTCTAGAAACCACAATCGTGTTCCTACGCCACTCAACATAATCTTAAGGCCTCACTTGAACTACCTTATCTCATTCTTAAGTTATTACTTTTGCCGTTACAAACCTTTACGATCATGAATTGTTTGTGGAGCTATCCGACTTGTTACACTCTTGAGCTAATGGACTTGGTTCAATCTCGAAGTAACAGAGTGGGTACAATATTCCACCACCTATACCATAAGCTCTCCCGCGAGCTTCTCCCATTTGTTGAACTTTATTCTTGGGATATTGTTTCTCAAAATGTCCTCACTCTCTGCATCCCATCACCATTTGTTATAGTTATTGTCGTGATGGTTGTTGTCGTTGGGTCCTGGAGTGGTCCCAGCTTGTACAACTTTATCCACTAGGTAATGCAACCCCCCCCTTAAACAGGGTAAGCATATGTTGATATAGTATTCGGTTGATTTATTCATCACAGACCAATAGTACACCAATTTAGGTCGCGATACGTCCTGGTACTGCCAAGTAAGTTGAATACTTACATCCATAAGTCTCGTCCGATATTAATCATCGAACATTACAGATATCATAAACGAGACTCCGTCCTTGAACATTTAAAACTTTATACAAACATACTCACGCGACTACACTTTCTTCTTGATGTTTTCACTATTAAGAGACTCTCTTTATAACGCGATTATATCGATCATAAAACCTGTAATGATATTATTTTTTTGAGATACCTATTTTGATGGATTAAATATCTTGGTCAAACCTAACCAAAATTTTTGGTATATTGAGAAGTGCCGGAACATCTAATTTTGCTGACTAAAGTTATCAACGCCATGTTTAAAAACTGGTTATTAAATCTGAAATCTTTTCTTGATCACACAATAGGTTAACAAGAATCGAATCCCGGGACGGGATTCCTTTAAGGGGTAGGTACTGTAACAACCGGAAATTTTCAAAATTTTAAATGACTATTTTACCCTTTGACATTTCGGGTCCGACTTGACTTTTTGACTTTTGATCTTTTATTGTCACATAAAAACGATTACCGCGTAACCGGAAATTTTTCGGAACATATTTAAATAATAAATCACATTTATTATTACATATCTCTCATGTACAAATTTGTTTTTAACTTATTTGACTTGAAAACGAAAAGATATATGTTATTCCTAAGTTGACTTATCAAAAACGACCTGCTAAATCACGTTTTCACGACTCGGACTCTAAAGCAATTTGATGTAAAACGACATTCCGGACAACTTTTTAGTTTTGCCCGAGACCCGAAAACAAGCAGAAGATGACCGAAATACCCTCGCAAAATTTTAGAAACGAGAACAACGCGTAATGACACAAAATAATTAAATTTATATTTAGTTATCACAATTTACTTAATAAAAATATTTAATAAATTAGTGATCAATTTATTCAAGAACGTTGTCTTAAAACGCGAATATTTATTAAAGTTTTATTTTACGGACAAAAGGTACCCGATGGCTACACAAATAAATAATAAGCATTTAAATAAATTTTGTAAAACATTTATAAAATGCTAGTCATGTAAATACTCATTTTCGTAGGAAAAACTATTTGGAACGCAATGGCGCAACTTTCGTGTCTTGAATCAATCGTTAACTATCTTAAACGAGTCCCGAACCATTATTTAACAAAAATTACATTTTTGGTCCCTCTGGTAATATTTACAGCATACACCCTAGACTCTTATACACTTGCCACATATTTTAAAACATTTGGGTATATATACCCAACCCAATTAGGGTTAACCATTTTTTTTACAAACCCTAGCACACACATAACATTTTCGGCGCCGTCATCTTTTCCGGCGACCTCTGGACAAAGCCCCGACCACCGCATTCCGGCCACCCACCTCCATCCGACACCACCCCACACCATCGCGACCTCCACCTCGTCGCCATCTCCACCACATCGCCGCTACCACTAGCCCCCACTTCCATTTTTCCACTCTTTTTCCCGGTCGCATCGCCCGCCACTCCGGCCAACTTTCGGCCACCCACCACAGCCGCCTCCACGCCATCCCACGCCACACCTTACCACCGATCCACTACACATCATCATCTCTACCAGACCACCACCATCATGGATGCCACACCACCACCTACACGCCACCTCTCCAACCCCGGCCAACAACAACCGACATCACTCCTACACCGACAACAAATACCCACCACAGACAACCATAACAACCTCGCCACCATTACCTTCCATCGCACCACCCACTAACTATCATCCGAACACCACCTCATCACCATCTCCACAACACACTCCCACCACCGAC
The DNA here is from genome assembly GCA_026074375.1 of Tanacetum coccineum. NCBI lineage: Eukaryota > Viridiplantae > Streptophyta > Magnoliopsida > Asterales > Asteraceae > Tanacetum > Tanacetum coccineum. The sequence goes on along the minus strand of BQNB010013392.1, from coordinate 52,730 downwards.
ATCACTTCCGTCATCCTGCCACCAACCTCAGAATACCACCACCATCACAGCCACCACCAATCCACGGCTACAACCATGTCATTCTATCTTACCAAACAAGGGTGCGTTTGGCTGTGTAAAACAGCCAAAAGGGTGCGTTTGGCTATATAAAACAGCCACAAGGGTGTGTTTGGCTGTGTAAAACAGCTACAAGGGTGCGTTTGGTTTTAAAAACCTTTAGGGTGCGTTTGGGGTAGATAAAAGAACATAGGGTGTGTTTGGTTGTAATAGTTTTTAGGGGTGTTTGGTTTTGGGGTTAATAGCCCCAAAGGGGTGTTTGTTTCTGGGTTTAAACAGCAGTTAGGGTGCGTTTGCTTGGCTGCGAAACAGCCGAGTAGGGTGCGTTTGGTTTTGCTTATTTTTTTTGTTATTTGTTTGATTCCGTTAGATATATATTAAAACACGCGCGTAAATTGCAACATGGATTGGTTAAAAATTGGATAACGTTGAATTTTATAAAAATGGAAAACGTCATATAAACGAATAGGTCATACCAAATTTTATAAAGATTTCTATACTTGGTAATTTTTCACTTAGATTTCTATTATCTTAAAAACCCAATAAAATGACAAAGTTGTATAGTTTTAAAGTTACTTCTTTGTAATGATACAATAAACCGGTAAATAAACGAAAACTATACTTTTATAAACAAAGCAACTTGTTTAGTTAAAACGCGTAACGAAACACTAAATTATAAAATATTATTTTATAATTCACGACTAGAAGATAAAATAATAACTTTTGTAAAAACATTGAAAACATCGTTTACTTAATTCATAACTTTAAAAACGTGCGTTTAGTTTTACACAAAAACTGTTACTAATTAAATTGGTGATTTCCGAAAACATATCGAAATATATTGTTACAATTATTTTTCTTACGTTTCTTATATAATACTTGTAAAGTATTATATAATTGCACTTCTTTCCCTTGGTTGTTTTCTTTATTAATAATATCATTCACAACCATATGAATTGTATAGGACTGTTCTCTTTTCATATGTAATAATATACAATATATTACATACTTTGCGTTTGCTTTTCGAGTTATTTTATTTAACCAACCACCGAACTCTTACAACTTGAAACCTCAATCCTTTATCAACGTGACGCGTTGATGTACTCATCCATCGGAAAACCAGAATTCATCGTCCTAATCTAGTGGGACATAACCGTTAAGTTAAGCTGCATTTTCTTGGTCGAGCCATTCCGTTTTCCGTTGTGCTGTGCTTATTACTCGCATTTCTGCTAATTGTTCAGCAACATCAAGGTGAGTTTATAGCCCCTCTTTCACTTGTTTTACATTTGCTTTACAAATCTCAGGGGAGAATACATGCTCATTACAACTTGCTTACACATTTATTTACAATCTCTTTTACATATTTGATTTCGTAACTTGGTTACATACACGTTTACAAAATTGTTTACATACTCATTACAAACTTGGTTACTTGATTTATATCACACTCTTTCTACTTATGGATTTAAGTATTTAAAGCTGTTTATTAATACAAGGGTTATTTCTTCATTGGACACAAGTGTTTTTGGTTATCATCTCCTGTTTACGTGTTGCCTAAGCTAGCGAAAGATATATAAGACCACATCCTTTGCCCCGAACTATCATGAGCCGTTAATTGCTTGACCGACTGTACTGGTTAAGTAAGCGTGAATGTTATAAATAGATCTATTGGGACTAATTATCCCGTAACCGGTGAGTAGCCCTCACATACCACACAGGACTCCGATAAACAAATATATATCAAGTCAAATCTCATTTGGTGTCTTTTGGTCAGTCACCGTAGGGTAGAATACACTTGGCATATTTTTTTTTTATTTTTTAATATGCTATACAATTAGCTTCGTTGTCATGAGCTAGCGCAACAGTAATACATTTTATGTGATACTTGTATCGTTATAGTAGTCACATATCATTTTGGAAATCACGCTGGTCCACACTACTTTGTTAACATACTGATTACTAAACATTTTTCATTAATATCTGTGGTGAAGCAAGATACCTATAACCTTTCGGTTACTAACATTACACTTACATTTATGCGACTATCAAAAGGATTGAAAAGTCATACATACATATGAATCTTTTTGACCTGTCAACAATTACATTTATACTTACAAAAATCTATGAACTCACCAACTTTATGTTGACCCTTTTAAGCATGTTTTTCTTAGGTATTAGATGCTTGGCTTACTTATGTTGTCATGTGAGTCTAAATGTGACAATATTGCATTCATGGATACTACTTTACATACAAATGATCAAATCTCGTTTAATTGTTTTTCATCTTTTTATGGTGATGCAATTATGGACAGAATGTATATAATCAATTTTTTCAAGAAAAATCAACGAGATTACATTTCAAACGACACATTTAGAGGTCGTTCTCTTGTATCTTGTGCTGTTGTATTATGAAGTAACGCTCCCAGGCATATTTCTAATGCGATACATTTTTGGGGGTGTTACAAAAAGGATTTGGATTGATCCAAGAGCGATTGAGGTCGTCTGTTTGGTGTTTGATTAATTGGATTTGGATTTAATTGCCTGTTTGCTTATATGTTAGTTAGCATAATTGTCATGCGAAAGTATTGTTTTATAATCACAATAATTCGGTTAATGATTTTGGTAATGGATTGAATATGTGTGTCTGGAAACCTATGTTTCTCTCTCACCAACCATTGTTTGACGTATAATCGGAAACATTTTCAGGTATTCAGGTCAAGAGAGGTTAAGGTTACAAAAAGTGGCTAGATTAGACCGTAAAGGCAGCCTGCGAAATTAGTTTATTCTAGATTTCGTATTGTTTTTGGAATGATGAATGTTATTTTTTTGCTTTGTTTAGGAAGATGAAAGTTTGCATGTCATGATACATTGACGTGAACTAAGCTTTTATGTTAATGTCAACGCCCTTTTGGATTTGTTGATAATTACGTATTTTCATGACACTACGTGTCTATACCTTGTATTTTTATGTATGTTTTTAGTGTTCTCTATATATGAGCCTAATGTTTGTGATGATTCTCTTCTCGTCGCCCTGTGTTTCCCGCTTTGGCGGTGTGATAGATTGGTATCAAGGCCTTGGTTATAGAGAAGTAGATGGTTGAGCCTAGACTATAACCTAGGGGTCCTTTATATAGATGCATTTAGGACTCAAGTGTTTATTTTTATAACTGCTATGCTTCCTCTCTATTTTGCGTAGCTTTTATATTTCCCATTTTGTTAAGTTCTCGTTTTAGTTTTGTTGCCTACCTATAGCTGATTTAGTGCGTGTTGCCTCATTATTAGTTAGCTATGCCTTCTTATTTCCATAAGAAGTTCTGTTGGGGAACCATCTTTGCAACCGGGCGTAGGAGTTTCATTGAGCCAGGGACATGATTAGGATTAAGAGAACAAATCGTAGGACTCGAGTTCCAATTGGCCTTTACCATCCATATTAAAAGAAGGATGGCCAAAAGAGTTAGGGAGAGAGTCATTCCATGAAAGGAAGACAAAGTAACAACCAAGGAGGATTGTCAATAATTTCCTAGAAAGTTTCATGGAAACAATAGCAATGGAAAAAAAGTATAGAAGAATGAAGGGTTAAAGAAGTTTGGGAACAGATGGAGTATGTGATATCAGACATCGACTCGGATCTTGAATCCACAACTAGTAGTTAACCTTAGGGCATCCTCTCGTCATCCATTTTAGGTTTATTTGTCTGTCTTTAGTCGAAACCATGTTTTAGGAATTGTTATTTTCAAATATTAGATTTGGTGTGTTGAATATTGAATTAGTATTTTATGAAATGGATGGAGTTATAGTTGAAATTGTTCCTTATATGCTGTTATGTGATTAAATAATCGTAGATGGAATATTTTTGTTAAACTAAGAAGTGTCATCAAGGAGGGAGTACGTTTGTGCTAAGGAGCCACTATAATTATGGGGCCACAGAAATTAATTCACGCGCCTCGCACAAGTGGACCTTTTGCAAGTATGATAATCATTGATTAGTGTTGACAAACATTGAAAGGATAGTATTATGATAGTGTAATATATATATATATATATATATATAAATTATATATATATATATATATATAATATCATAAATTATATTAGATATATAAATATATATATATTAATATATGTTATTATGGAAGTATAGGATTGAGACCGTCTTATCCCGTTAAATGATATATTCCTTTCCATTTATAGAAACATGTTCAGTTACGTGTCCAAAACCCAACCCCAGAACGAGCCCCAAACCAAATCCCGACATTGCTACAATAATCGTGCAGCAATTACAGAATATCATTCCTTAAATCGTCACTCAAGTGACTACTAATGTGAACAATGCGACTGGAGGAAATGGAAATGGTGGGAACGATGGATGTTCCTACAAGACTTTCACCTGCTTGTAACCCTAAGGATTTGATGAAAGGGTGGTCAGTAGCACTCACAACTTAGATAGAAGATGGAGTACGTTTGATAACAGTCGTTGTACTGCGAATCAGAGAGTGAAGTATGTTGCTAGTTGTTTTGTGAAGAAAGCTTTGACCTGGTGGAACACACAAGTCCAAACGAGAGGTCGTGAAGCAACAATTGGTATGAGTTGGAATGATTTTAGGGCATTGCTTATGGAAGAGTTCTGTCCAAGCAACGAGATGGAGAAGCTGGGGAATGAGTTTTAGAACCTCATGATGGTAGGAGCCAATCTTGTCGCTTACACTGACAGTTCATGATTGGCCAAACTAGTTCCTCACATGGTTACTCCTGAATCTTCGCGAATCAAGAGGTACATCAATGGGTTAACACCTCAAATCCATGGTATGCTTCGGGCGACCCAGCCAACTACCATTCAGAGTGCTATCTTGACGGCTGGAATACTCACTGACGAGGCTGTCTGTTGTGGGACATTGACTAAGGGAAATGATAAGAGGAAAGAGATGGAGGAATCAAGTAAGCAAGGGAGTACATGGAAGGATAATAAGAAATCTAAGACTGGATCGGGGTTTGTAGCTACAGTTCATCCTAGGAACGACAATGCGAGCACATACCCTAAGTGTGCTAAATGTTATACTTTCCACCCAGAGAATGCATCTTGTAAGCTGTGCTATAACTGCCAGAGACTGGGTCATTATGCGAGATAGTGTTGGGCACCGATTAGGCAAGTGGCGCCTGTAAATGCGGTTAGGATGGGGCAGAATCAGAGGGTCAATCTATGAATGTGGAGTCCTAGACCATTTTCGAATGTGCACCAAATGGAAAACAAACAACTGGACAGCAAGAACCCTTGAGATTTGGAGGAAAGCAGGAACACCAAAATTATAGGAATGCAGTAGAGGCTCTCTGGATCCCAAATTAAGGCGGGTATCATTTTCGTTAACAATCAATTTGCTATTGTTCTTTTTGATTCTGGAGCTGATTTTAGTTTTATTTCTACTAAGTTTGTGCCTTTGCTAAATGTGGAACCTTGTATTGTAAACCCTGGTTATATGATAGAAATAGCTGATGGTAAATGTAGAAGTATGGCGACTGTTTGCCCATCTAGGATAGTTTTAACAAAACAACATTAATAAGCACATCGAAATTATAAAGAACATAATGTTGTTAAACAGTTTTACTACTAAACATTCAGGCCTCCATTAATTTGATCAGAATAAATGGTTACAAACTTTAACAAGGATCCATAATCCTTGAGGCTACACTAACTATCTAATAAACTAACTACTACTATTAAACGTGAACACACACACGCTTTTGCTAGACTCTCATTGAGAAGTCTGCTATTCTAACTATGATGGATATATAAAACAGACGCCTCTAATACCCTTTATATAGAGGGTTTACAAGAAAACCTAGCTCTAACTACTAACTATGGTGTACACACACACCTTTACTATTCGACTCTCATCAGTCGACTATGCTATGGATGGATACATTCTACCAGACGCCTATGGCCCTTTATATAGAGGGTTTACAAGAAAACCTAGCTTACAAAGAAAGCTAACTTAATATTTCACATTAAGTCCTTGTTGTTTCATCTTTCTTCAATTTTGCATATTTAGTTTTGTAATCATCAAATCTCAGATCCCAACAATCTTCCCCTATTTGATATTACAAAACAATCTTCATGTATGAAACAATCTTCAATGCTTCCCCTTGACTTAAGATCTTCTTGAACATGTCACCACACATAATAAGCTGCAAATCATATCTCTGTAGTCTTCTTCCCCTTTTTGTAATCATCCAATAGGGGTCTTCTATAGATATGCAACTTGTAAACACTTCCCCTCAAGTGGTGCATGTAGATGGTTAAACATTTAATCAATAAGCTTCCCCTGAAACAACACTGTTTACAAATCTCTTGATTCTCGAACTTGTAGGCTCCTATGTTAGTGATCACTTTCAAAAACCTGATTATCGTTTTACTTTCAATTAAATAATCTTCTTATAGAGAAATTAAGGAAATCCCAAGTTTACCTTGGGACAATTCCACTCACAAAGTTATATATTAGAATACGTTGTTTGACCGGGTAAGTATGATCACCGGGTCGTTTTCCCCAATGACTCGTTTGCAATGGAAAACATCCGATCTCGTTCGGAAATTGATTGAATAGATTAAGAAAAGTGATATTTTTGATTCTATTTAAACTACTAAAATTAACGGCCACAATTAAACAACAATTAACAAATTAAAAAACTAATTACGAAAAAGTTATAAATAAAATGCGACATTTAAGAAAACAAATGCAATTTAAATCTTAAAAATGTAAACTAGATTCCTAAACCTAAATTAATGCTAAAGAAAATTTTAGAAAAAAGAAAAATATTTTTTAAGGGCTTTTCGGATTTTTTTATGAATTAAATACTATTTAATCTAAATTAAATTCTAAAAATAGAAATTAAATTGATAAAAACTAAGAAAAATACTTTTTAAACTGAATTAATTCTAAATTACTTAAAAAGATGAGAAAAACATTTTTTTATTACTAATTTAAAAGATTAAAAATTTAAAATTAAAGTTGAAAATTAAAAACTAAAGGTTTGAAAATGAAATATTAAAAACTAAATTCGAAAATTAATTTTTAAAAAATATAAAACTTAGACTAAAAATTATATAAAAATATTTTTTATAAAAAGAAATAATGCAGAAAATTAATTTTATCAAAAGCCCTAATTTTTAATGAGTAAAAATAAACTAATTTAAGTAATTAAACTAAAAACCTAATTTATTATTTATAAAAACTATTTTTATTAAGCTTAATGAAATTTTTCCAAAACACATGGGTTAAAAGTGACAAAACAGAAAGATAAGGGTAGGCGGGGAAAATTTAGGTTTATATAAAAAACACAAAGTTTGATCAATTGACAGAAGCAGTCCCTTAACCTAGGGACTAACTAGACTTAACAATTAAACTAACGAAGGACTAACTATGCAATTAACTAAGGACTAACTGCGTAACTAACAAGGACTAACTGTGTAACTTTTAAACTAACTGAAATTATGAAAAAGTGCAGAACAGGTCCCTGAAGCATCTAACAACCAACAACCAGCATCCATATTAATTTAAAAAGCTTATTATCTAACTTTTTTTTAAGACAAAGTAGTTCTTACCTTATTTGAAATATCGGCTTGATGAGTTATGAAAACTAATAAGCTTCAGCAGCTTATTAACATTCAAACTATAACCTAAACTGATTAAACAAATACCTCAAAACCACAAGATAGATTCAACTTATTAAACTAAAAGCTGCAGCTTATCTAAACTGCTTATCAACTAACATTTAACAGTTTCAAAAGCTTTATTAAGAAGACAGAATTAAATAGACAAAAATAAAAACTTATTGAAGCTTAAAGAAAATAAAGAGTACCTTTGTTTCCAGCTAAACAGGAAAGCTTAACAGCTTATTATGAGCTTATGGCTTATTCACATAAGCTCAAAGTCAAAAACAACATCAATCCTAATCTAACCTAATGCTGACCCTCAGCTCTAAAACCCTTGATACCATAGCAGCCATCCAATTCCAATAGGTATCAAGCCTTGATCGAATGAACACAATAACAAACTCAAACACAAATATTTTTTTGACAGAATTTAAATGAGACACAAATTAATATGAAATAATACTTTTATTAAATCTGAAATAAAGGTTCTTACAATACGAAATAAAATAACATGAAATCGAAATTACATAAAAAATAAACTACTACAAAATAAACTCAAAAAATTCACACCGAATAAGCTGGAATGAGGGGGTATTTATACCCGAAGCTTGAGCTCATCCTCCTCTCTAGATCCTTCTATCCTCTAGATCTTGACCCTTCAATCATCTCTCTTTCCTTGATCTTGCATATAGGCCGTGGGATTAAAAATGTGTATAACCCGGATCATTGACGTGGCATATGTGTGTTAGTTATGTGAGTGTATACACTCACTCCCACGCAACTTGACCAATGAGATCGTTTTATTTTGCCAGGGTGGATTGGGTTGGGTTTATGATTGATAGTGATGGATGGGTTAAGGGGTGTGAGGGGATCATTAACCCTATGGTTAATTTGGGTGAGGGTGAGTGGTTTAGAAACTAGGGTTCATGGTGTTCTTGAGTGAATTCGTGTGTGTGTGAGTGAGTTCGATCTAATTTGGGGGTAAATGAGTGAATAGTAACTGTAAATGTGTTATAAGTGTAACCGGGTTGGTCGGGTTAGGGTTCGGGTTAAGATTGGGTAATTGGGTTGGGGCTTTGCTTATGATTGGCTGAAAGGGGTCCATGGGTTTATTTGACCCGGTCTAAGACCCGCGCCCTTTTGTATCTATGAGGAAATTACAACTTCGGTCCTTGTGTTTGGCAAGCACAATTTTCTTAGTTGTAAACAAACTTTCATAAATTGCAAAATCAGCCCTTGAACTTATAAAACAACGGAGTTGGGCTTTGGTTGACTGTGGTTTAGCTGCAGTTGACTGTAGAAGGCTGAGGCATGATCTCTCTGGCTTCGGCTTTGATTTCTTTAGCTTCTTGATCACTCATCCGTTCTCGTGTCCGTTTTTGACTGTTTTCTTGCAATATTTGACATATCCATACCTGCACACATAAAACTCAGATACAAGCACATTTTTGCCATTTTTGATCCGTTTTGGGTTTATTTGGGTTATTTTAAGCATAAATAGATATGTGTATTCTACACTTATCAAAATTCCCCAAACTAAACGATTGTGTGTCCTCACGCAATATCACATGCCTTATAACCAAATACCTCGAAAAGGAATCCCCAAAACTAATCTTTGAAAAGTAGCAAAGAGTTTTGTTTGAGATGAGATAAGAGATCACCAAGTTTTAAAACACCGACTTCCCATTTTCTAAGATTTTTTTATCTCTTGTTATGATTTGTCTTTGAATTATTAATCTACCTAACTACCATTTATTTGTGGTTGATACATATTGCCAATGTTGGCAATAACACACTGGTAACTTTAGGATCATTATAAATACATAAAAGCACAATTATGCGTCTAAAATGATATACTTCATGCATCCCCGATTTTTCACCTTTTCCCATTGCTAAGCTTAAAACAAGATCATCGTTAATTACAAGTCATGACATAACACTACTCATAATATATTTAATGTTACTTACTTTTCCCTCCCACAATATACTTTTGTATCTCAGGCTTTACTTAGTCATATACCCGAAGGCTCTTTAGGGACTTTTGTTGTCGATATCTTTTTAATTCAGAAAATAAAGTGCAATGGTTAAGAAACGCAATTATTAGCTCTCAGCCCTTCTCAAAAGATCAAATGCAATCAGAGAATAAAGTCCAATATCGAGGCGACAAAAATTTGGCTTTTTTTTTTTAATTAGGCTACTTAAGCAAGGGACACCATTCATGTTCATATTACCCTAAGGCTCTTTATAGGACATGAATTGGAACAAATCTCATTTGCACATATACCCTTAGGCTCTTTTTAGTCACAAATAAGGACAAAAATTAAGCACTTTATTAAACCTCAAGTCCTTTAGTAGGCTACAAACATCGGCAACGCCTCCTCCGGCACGAATGTAGACAATCATATTTCGACTTGGATTTATAAGTAAAAACCGGTGCCTTTTTATCTACGAAGCCACATCGATAGCGAGTCGTCAAGAGGTTATTCTACTTATTATGACACCGGACTCTACTTATATTGAAAAAACTCCAACATCGGCACGCCTCCGACACGATGAAGTAATCTGGCAGACGATACTTATTTATTTATTTTTGTATTTTAAGCCAACTTAAGTATTTCCTGATGTGTACTCAATTCTAATACAAAGGATCTTAAGGAAAACTTATATTAACTAAGTATTAAACCAAAAAACATTACAACTCTATTTATTAAAATTTATTTAAAAGTGAAACAAGCTAATGGTGAGAAAAAGCCACAAATTAATACATATGAGCTTGAAAGAAAAACCAACTATTTACGTTTAATTCTATGCTTATATATAAAACTATTCATTTCTTGTTCTTCACAAAAGAATTTTGCAAAAATGCTTAGGCTATTTAAAATCACAACTCGGCATATTGTAAAATCTACTTGAGACATAGCACAAGCTTCATTTACTAATGATTCAAGTCATAGCATTGCATGGACTTAGCATAAAACTATCTTCATTAATTGTTAAGGGAAAAAGCTAGAACTAAACACGTTCCTATCGGGTCAAATTTACTTCTTATTCTTACCAACGGAAACATACATTTTTCTTTTGTTCTTAACACTTTTTTTTTTTTTTTTTTATAATGAAATATAACAAGACTGAAAAATTTAAATTTTTTTTTGCTATTTTTGTGGGAAAACGGGTACGTGAGATCAAAACAATAAGCAAGCAACATCAACGGGTACGTGAGATCAAAACAATAAGCAAGCAACATCAAATCGATAGATTCCCTTCCCCAAACTAAAACGAAACATTGTCCTCAATGTTTAAGTCGGGATTCTACGAAAATCTAAGCCGTTTATTAAGTAGACAAAGATAATTCGTTAATCGATAATAATGAAAGGATATTGATCTCCCCAAACTAATTTCACACAAAGGATGAGAAGCTCGAGTTGAACGGGAAACAACACCGGACACGAGAGACTTCAAAGAAACGTTGGGTTAATCCTGCCAAATCACAACACAGACAACAAACAACGAGAAACGAAGAGGATGGGCCCCTCAACATCACAACACATTAGAGGTTAGAAAATAGAAAGAAAATAAAATAGAAAGAAAAGGATAAGCATGGGGTGAACTCCCACGAAGCGGCTTTGTTTTTGATTACCGAGTCGCAAGCTCGACTCGATCCCTGAATTTAGTTGTCCTTAGGGAGAGCAATACTTAGAACAAGAAACTGTTTAGAAAATGCCACCGGCTCTTAGAAATGTGACTATGCCAGGGTCAAAAATGGTGTCTTCATTCTCGAAGGAGACAATTGAGGAAATGAAGGGTAAATCTGAAACAAAGTGGGCGTAGAAATACTGGTCATAAAATCATGAGATTTAGAAACACCCTTAAACTCTTTGATTATCAAAATTCCCGCTTTGGGTTCAAAACATTTCTCAATATCCGGAGGTTCCGGTGGAGGTCGAGGAATTGACGGATCATCTTGGTGATCAAGGTTAGGTGACTCATTAACTTCATCTTCGGAATCAGCATCTTCAACACCAGGCGGAATTAAATTATCTGGAACAAGGAGAATATCAATCTCTTCTTGAGTGGGCTCACTATCTTCAACGAGGATAGGAGACATGGGAAGAGACTCGATAACTGAATTTGTGAAAAATTTCCCTGGGAAGTTTAATTTTCATTAAGCACTGTCATAAGAATAAGATATTCCTTCAATTCACTATCATTCTTGTCGCAAGGAAGTGTTTAAGGTTCACCGAGCGAACTCTTTGGTGAGAGGTATCAATCCTGGAGAAAAAGTAATTGAAGATTCATTCTGTTCGGGCTCATGATCGGAAAATTACTTCAGAATCGAGATTTATGGGACATATTCATCACTAAGTAGATTATCAAGAAAAGCTATGTCTCCTTCTGAATCGAAATATCCTTCCTCTAAGTTAGAAGATAATTCATAGCTAGAAAATCATCAATCTCATCATTATCGTTCTTCAGGAAGCAAAACACTCAATCCTTGTCGGATAGAAAGAGTGTTGAGAATGACTAGCTATCGGAAAACGTTGGAATTTTTTAATTCGAACATCTTCTTGAAAATTCTCTTCATGCAAGTCTTTCTTTAAGAGTTGATACAATTCATTACAAGGGGTCGGTGGGATACGAATTAAGTGGGAGCAAGTTCGTCGGCCAAACTTCTCAAAAAAAAATTATCACTAGTTTCACCGAGAGACTGAAACTGAGGAGAAAAGGGATCATCAGAATGAGTAGTGGTACTGCCACTAAACGGAATCATCTTTTGATAAAATCGTTAACAGAGAATGGATTTTGAACTAAATTCTTTTCTGTTTTTCTTAAGATTATCCGGCCATAGCTAAACAAGTTATCTTTTCCTTACTCTTAAGTCAATTTTTCCTTCTACATCAATGAGAGCTTTTGCGGTTCGAGGATCAGGGTCTTCCTATAATAATAGGCACTATCGGGTCGGGTACATAATTTAACCACCACTAAATCTGCAAGAAAAGTGAATACCGATCAACTCTAACTACAAAAATCCTCGGCTATGATGGACATCGGGTGAGAAATTGGAACGATTGGCATGCTCGAGGTCATGCGAGTAGTAGGAATCAATGCTTCTAGATCAAGTTTTCTTGTAGATAGATTAAGGTAAAGATTAATGCTAGCTCCTGAATCGGTCCTAAAGCAACTAGTCATTTTGAGTTTTGTAAAGCACATAGGATAAGAAATTTTTCCGGATCTTCGTGTTTCTCGGGAACTTTGTTCATGTTGATAGCGGAACTTCGCATTCACAGTTGTTGATAAGCGATCTCCTCAAGCTTTCTTTTGTTTCTTAGCATCGAGCTTAACCATTTGTTAAAACTTTGGCATTTCATTCGACAAGAGCATCTTTCAATCCAATCTTAAACGAAGTTGTTGAACATTTTCAAAGAAACCGACTATGTTGACGCACTTGGTTATACGTGTTCTCTACTTTCATCATCTGAAGATTATGGAAGTTTAGATGGGTACGAATTAGGATTAGGATCAAGACTAACGGTTTTCGTTGCTTTTGGTTTGGAATTTCAATGAAAAATGGAAGCTTCTTCCCCGGAGATGGGGAATGTCGGTATTTCATTTTTGGATTTTGCACTTTTTCCGTTGACCGTCTCAGGGTTTTGTTCGCGGTTCTTTTTGAGGTTTTAAAAACATCGGGTTGTAGGAACAAGAGGAATCGAAGATTCTTCCAAAATCTATAACGATCTTTGTGGTTAGTGATAGCATTAATTTGCTGACGAGGGTTAGTTACGGTTTGACTTGGAAGAGTTCCTGAATTCGAAGTAGAGGCTGAATTTTTGAAATTATCACAAAGACTTGTCAACAAACTTGTAACATTAGCCATTTGATTCTGCAAATTTTGACCTTGATTTTGAACATTCTTCAACACCGCATCGTTTCCTTGAGGTTGAGTTTTCAAAATCTGTTTTCATAAAACACTATTTTTTGGAGTTGGTAAGGTTAAAACATTGATTGATTGGTGGTTGATTGGTTTAGGTGGTTTGATATGGTGGTGCTTGTTAAAACTTTGATTTTGGTTTGTTTTGACGGTTTTGATTAAGTTTCCTCCACGGTTTGTTGGTTTGAAATTAGAATTGGTCCCTTGTGTTAACGGTTATTGGTTGGTTTTGGGACATTTTGGTTGGATTGACCCCGGTGGTTCATTTTGCAATTGCCAAATTTGAAAGGTTGGTTCTTTGGAGGAAAATTTTCCAACGGTGACGTTTGTTGAATTTGTTGGTTGTGTTTCTTGAAAAACGGGGGAAAATCTGTTTCCACCTTCGAGTTAACGGGACAAAGGTTTTTTTTAAAATGGTGATTTGATACACAAGTGACACAAACTTCCTCTAAGTGCTTTGACGGGTGAGGAGTAAACAAATCTAAAGCTTTCATTTGGACTCATCATTTGGTTCATCTTGATAGTCATTTATCTTCTAGAGAAGACGGCTATTTGTTGCATATCGACAAGGAATTATTAGAAAGGCGAAGAATTTAGAAAGGGAGGCAATCCGTACTCACTCTTGAATCATTTGCACGACTTCTTGAGTAAAAGTAATTTTGACTTGCTTTCGATAATCGCCTAAACCTTCTTGAGGCTTTTGTCTAAGAAATTGACACCTGCTGCAAGAATCTAAGGCATTTTTTCTTGATCGTTGAACTCAAAGAGTTGTAAAATCTTTCGAGTTGGTGAAGTTATCGAAAAGCCATGGTGAGGACATGCGAAGGAGTCCTTTAAAAACGATTCCCATGCTTCATTAAAGGCTTAGTTGGGTTTTCTGGTAAAAAAGTATAATCTCATTTCGATAGTAATGGTTTTGAAGGTGGAAAATTATTGGTTTATGAATTTTAAAAACAAGGGTCGTCCCAAGTGAGAATAATCTAGGAGGTTCCTTGTCTTAAACCAATATCGGGCTTCAACGTCTAGAGAAAAAGGGAAAAGCAAAAGCTTATACCGAAGTTGTTCGGAATCTTCTGGATGTTCTAAAGTTGAAGTGACTTATTAAAAAATCGATAAGGTGATTGTGGTGGATTTGTCTACCCGCTAAATTTTTTGCTTTACACAAGATTGATTTATAGGTTTCTTATAGCTCGAGATTGTTGGCATTGATCGGTGGAACAACATTAGCATCTTCATACCCTCATTTAGGTGCTCTGTAAATTCTGGGCCATTCGTTCGATTGTCGGCCATTGGAACAACGGTTTGTTCAACAATTGGTTCAACCGGAAGTGTTTGTTGTTGACGACGTCTACGAGATTGCGAACGAGTGCGCATAAAAAGAAAAACTAACAATTAAAAAGCAAAATTTTACTAAATTTTTTTTTTTATTTTTTTTTTAATTTTTTTATGGGGAATTTTAACGGTTTCACGAAAGAGACTAAACCAAATAATCAAAACTTCTTCAGGTTGCTCTTGAAAATTGCTTTTCAAGGTGAGACGTACGTCGTAGAGGACACATAATGGCAAGTGTTAAATCTTTGATTCGAATTGGGAACAATTGCAAGTTCAACGGAAAATTGAAATGATAATATCTCAATAGTAGATATTATTTTGTTGGTGTTCTCTTTAACAATAATTGGTGAATTTTATTTTTCTGAATTAGACAATTTTTTTTTATTTTTAGTTTTTTTTTATCTTCTTCTTTTTTAATATGTAATTATACTAACAAGGAAAAGAAAATATTTTTTTTATTTTTTATATTTTTTGTATTTTTTGGATTTTTGGATTTATGACATAAAATTTAACTTTCAGAGTACGAATGGATCGTCAAACCAAATCGACAAACACAAAACGAAGGAATCGCTTACACAAGTCCCTGGGGCAACGGCAGCCCAAAAAATGTTATGTTTTACATACATATAAAATAATAGACTTATAGAGAATTTAAGGAATTCCCAAGTATCACCTTGGACAAATTCCACTCACAAAGTATATATATAGATACGTATGTTTTGACCGGTGTAAGTTAAGTATGATCACCCGGGATCGTTTTCCCCAATGACTAGCTGCAATGGAAACCTCGATCTCGTTTCGGAATGATTGATTTTTTGAATAAGAAAAAGAGATATTTTTGATTTATTTAAAAACTACTAAAATTAAAGGCACAAATAAACAACTATTAACAAATTAAATTATTACGAAAAGTAATTAAAATGCGACATTTTAAGAAAACAAAAGCAATTTAAATCTTAAAAATGTAAAATAGATTCCTAAACCTAAAATGAATGCTAAAGAAAATTTTAGAAAAAAGAAAAATTTTTTTTTAGGGTTTTCGGATTTTTTTTTTAGGAATTAAATACTATTTAAGCTAAATTATTAATAATTCTAAAAATAGAAATTAAATTGATAAAAACTAAGAAAATACTTTTAAACTGAATTAATTCTGGAATTACTTAAAAGATGAGAAAAACTTTGTTTATTACTAATTTAAAAGTTTTAAAAATTTAAGATTAGTTGAAAATTAAAAACTAAGGGTTTGGAAAATTAAAGGTTTAAAACTTAAATGCGAAAATTTAATTTTTTTAATTTATAAAACTTAGACTAAAAATTATAATAAAATTTTTTTTATAATAAAAAGACAATAATGCAGAAAGAAAATTAATTTATCAAAAGCCCTAATTTTTTATATGAGTAAATAACTATTTTAAGTAATTAACACTAAAAACCTAATTTTTATTTATTAAAAACTATTTTTTATTTATGCTTAATGAAAATTTTTCCAAAACACAGGGTTTTAAAAGTGACAAAACAGAAATGATAGGGTTGGCGGGGAAATTTGGGTTTATAAAAAAAAACACAAAGTTTTATCAATTGACAGAAGCAGTCCCTGGACTTGGGACTAACTAGACTTAACAATTAAACTAACGAAGGACTAATTATGCAATTAACTAAGGACTAACTGTGTAACTTTTTAACTAACTGAAATTATGAAAAAATTGCAAGACAGGCCCCTGAAACATCTAACAACCAACAATTGGAATCCATATAATTTTAAAAAGCTTATTATCTACTTTTTATAAGACAACTTAAGCTCTAACTAATTTGGAAATAAGCTGATGAGCATATGAAAAAACTAAAAAGCTCATAGCAGCTTATTAACATTAAAACTATAAACCTAAAACTGATTAGACAAATACCTCAAACCACAAGATAGATTCAACTTATTAAAACTAAATGCTTGCGCTTATCTAATATGCTTATCAACTAACATTTAACAGTTTCAAAGCTTTATTAAGAAGACAGAATTAATAGACAAAAATAAAAACTTATTTTGAGCTTTAAGGAAAATAAAGAGTACCTTTGTTTCCAGTAAACAGGGAAAGCTTACCATGCTTATTATGAAGCTTATAGGCTTATTCACTTAAGCTCAAAGATCAAAAAAACAACATCAATCTTAATTTAACCTATTGCTGACCCTCAGCTCTAAAACCCTTGATTACATTAGCAGCCATTCCAATTCCATAAATAGGTTAACAGCCTTGATCGATATGTAAACACATATAACAAACTCAAACACAAATATTTTTTTTACAGAATTTAAATGAGACACAAATTTATTGAAATAATCCTTTATTAAATCTGAAATAAAGGTTTTACAATTACGAAATAAAATAAATGAAATCGAAAATCGACATAAAAAAAATAAACTTACTAACAAAATTAAACTTAAAAAAATTCACACCAAAAAATAAGCTGGAATGAGGAGGGTATTTATACCCGAAGCTTGAGCTCATCCTCCTCTCTAGATCCTTCTATCCTCTCATCTTGACCCTTCAATCATCTCTCTCTCCTTGATTTATATCTCAATCGTAAGCCGTTGGATTAAAGTCGTATAAACCCGGATCGTTGACGTGGCATATGTGTGTTAGTTATGTGAGTGTATACTACTCATCCCATGCAACTTGGACAATGAGATCGTTTTATTTTGCCTTGGGTGGAATGGGTTGGGTTTATGATTGATAGTGATGGATGGGTTCAAGGGGTGTGAGGGGATCTTTAACCCTATTATTATGGTTATTTTGGGCGGGGGTGGAGTGGTTTAGAAAATAGGGTTCATGGTGTTGTTCTTGAGTGGATTCGGTAGTGTATTATGTGAGTAGTTCGATTACATTTGGGGTAAATGAGTGAATAGTAAATGTAAAAAGGGTTATAAGTTAAACCGGGTAGTGTAGGGTTAGGGTCGGGTTAGGATTGGGTAATTGGGTTGGGGCTTTGCTTATGATTGGCTGAAAGGGGTCCATGGGTTTATTTGACCCGGTCTAAGACCCGCGCCCTTTTGTAACTATGAGGGAATTACATCTTCGGCCCTTGTGTTTGGCAAGCACAATTTTCTTAGTTAAAAATAACTTTCATAAATTGCAAAATCAGCCCTTGAGCTTATAAAACAACGGAGTTGGGCTTTGGTTGACTGTGGTTTAGCTGCAGTTGACTGTAGAAGGCTGAGGCATGATCTCTCTGGCTTCGGCTTTGATATCTTTAGCTTCTTGATCACTCATCCATTCTCGTGTCCGTTTTTGACTGATTTCTTGCGATATTTGACATATCCAACAGACACATAAAAACTCAGATACAAGCACATTTTGCCATTTTTGGTCCGGTTTGGATTTTATTTGGTTAATTTAGCAATAAATAGATATGTGTTTCTAAAACTTATCAATCAATGATGAGAAAACTGAGTATAAACGAATTGATGAAAGAAGTTGAATCTCTCAAATTGTGTACTTATGTCTTGGATATTCCCACGTGACCGTCGAAAACTTATAAATAAATCTGTGAAATAAAGTAGACAAGCAACCCTCGTGACAAAAACCTACATCTTCTATAAGACACGAATAGTGATAGCAAATGTGAGCAATGGCACCATAAGAAAAAAATCTCACACCTTTGCTAGATTTTGACAAAGTCTTAGTCACACCATTGTAAGCAACGAACAATGTTATCTTTAAAGTCATAGTCTGCAACAAAACTATACTTTTAAGTATGATAAGACAAGCACAGTGAAACCTAAACTACAACATCAAAATAAAGCAATGTCAACTGTCTTCGTAATCACTTCTTCAAAATAATCTCCAAAATGAGTCATTAAAATAATAATAACACTGTTACTGTTAAAAATAGTTCTATCCGAGAATCCCAATGGTTTGTTGTCCAACATTGGAATATGCTTAGCGGTACCACAAATCAATCCAGGCCCTGTACTGTGTCGGTCGGGGGGGTCCTAGGGAAAAACGCTAGCGTCCACAAACATCCAAACCAATTAGCAACACTTTTTCTATCAGAGAGCTGTCACTAAAATGTCACTGACTTGTCACTGATCTGTTGCTGAACTGTTGCTAATCTGTCACAATGCTGATGTCTCCTTCCTCCCATAGTATTTAGCGACACTCAATCTGTCATTAAGTTGTCGCTAATTCTGGCAGTATCAATACATGAGCGAGCAGTACTAATGTTCCTTCTGGCAGTACTAAAATAAAACGAACAGTATTAAAGAGATACCAGCAGTACTAAATACGAACCATATTAGGGAAGTCAACCACAATCCCTAAAATATCGCCACCCAAATCTGTATATCCAAAAATTACGTCCAATAAATCAGGAGGTTATTCTGGGAGTAAATCCCTAAATATTAGGGTTTTTAATACACAAATCCCATAAGATCAGCATCTTTCATTCAGTTTCATACCATAACCATGATCATGAAACTGCGAATACCGCTTTAACCATCACCATCAACAGATTAAGTTTCTATTTGTACTGCTGCCTTATTCTTAACCTGCTATCAAACCACGTACACCTTATAAACATCATCACGTCCATCATCAGATGCAACCACAATATGCTTGTCAAACCTGCAGGCTAATTACGTAACCAGAAACATACCACAAGCTATCTGTGATGAACCACGAACATCACAAATCATAACCCCTTAAGCAACAAACCTGTGAATATGACTTTAGCAGTAAAAATATCAACCTTACATACTAGGTTTCCCTGAGATCACAACCTGCTTTAAATGACTTCATAACAGCAATCGTCTTGTCAATTGTTACCTTTGAAAATCAGAGTAACAAACCTTATGCTCCTGCTGTTAATGTAGCCTTCTTCTTTTTGTCAATTAAAGCGCTTGTTGCTAATAACCACGATCCCCAAAACCTGTTGCTGCTTCTAATCTTGCCCAATCTAAACTGAAACCGAAAGCAACCTGTTGTGTTAACTCGAACACTAGCAAATCTGTTAGGCACCTTCTTGTACTCCATATCACGCTACTGTTAGGGTTTTAGAAAACCCTAAATCTCTGATTTTGTAGCGAATATCAAACCTGCTGTACCATTCATGTTGTGTACTTGTTGTTGTTGCGATACCAGAAACCAGGAACTTTGTGTCTTCAAGCACATGTCTGCCTCATGAAGGAACGAACACAGGACCTTAGATTGTTAGGAGGATCTGATCACAGGGGCTTGAATCCACGAATCACCAAATTAGGGTTTTTGCAGAAAACCCTAATTTCACCGATTTCCTTTATTAATTAAAAAACAGAAAATAAACACGATTAAAAACCTTGTGAATCCTAAATATCAAGAGCAACCTGCTCTGATACCACATGTTGAGAATCGTTTAACCCATCTAGGATTAGTTTTACAGATAATATTGAATGCACAACGGAATAATAAGAAAACAATATTATCAAACAAGGTTTTTTATTCAAATGATTTCCCTATTAGCCCAACTATAACTTGGGGCTACTAACTACTACATAGACATCTATAATATGTCTATTACTAACTAACTAATTATGGTGTACACACACACCTTTACTATTCGACTCTTATCAGTCGACTATGTTATGGATGGATAAACCAGATGCCCTAATGCCCTTTATATAGAGGGTTTACAAGAAACCTAGCTTACATAGAAAGCTAACTTAATATTTTACATTAAATCCTTGTTGTTTCATCTTTCTTCAATCTTGCATATTTAGTTTTGTAATCATCAAATCTGAGATCCCAACACCTCATATTGCTATTGTCTAGGTAGAAAAGCCCATTTGCTTGAGGACAAGCAAATCCCAAGTGTAGGGGTATTTGATGAGGTGTCATTTTATACACTTTTTCGGGGTCGTTTAACCCCCTAAATCGTGTGTTTATGCCCAAAATAGGTACTTAATCGTTCCTTTTCAGGTATTTTGCATTTGGAAGGCATTTGGAGGAAATACACGTGACTTGGGCTCATTTGGAGAAGAAACGGACAAGACTACGGACCTACACCAACATGGCTCAAGAATTTCTCTACAGTGGCTGGAGACGGCGTCACAAATACAACGTGACGCCGTCACAACGATGATCAAGACGGTGTCACGAGATTCCAAGACGGCGTCAGAGCACACGACCCAGCCCATTATCTAGAATATTCTCTTTCATGACGGCGTCACGATTAAAACGCGACGCCGTCACAGCGATTTTCCTATATATACAAACCCGAATTTAGGGTTTTGAGTGTGTAACTTTAGAATAAAAAGAGGGTACGAACCCTAGTTCGTTTAGCAGCTGTTAGGGACGAATTTAGGGCCTAAAAACCCTATTGTACTTCCTCCAACTCATGTTTTAATCAAGTAAGGTTTATTTAATCATTCAATATGTCTATGTGTTGTTTGATTCATCTATGTTCTTGCTTTATTAACATGCTAGGCTAAGCCTCCTATTGTGTTTATTTATGATTGTATGAAACCTAGAATGTAGATCTTAGTGGTGTTGCTTCTTGTGATGGATGTGCATGTTAGGCCTTAGAAAACCAGCTTTTGTCTGTATCGCTGTTGATATGTCTAGGGAAACATGATTGTGTAGAAAGGATACCATTGGGTAATAGTCTTCATACTACCTTGCCCCGCTATATGGTTATCCATCTTAATGTATTTACATGCACTTAGTGTACCCTTAGGGGCCTTGTAATAGTCTTCATACTACCTTGCTTGTGCGTTGCTCTAACAGAATGCTAAGTAGACGGCGGGTTCGTGTAATTCATTCATGACTTAGGAAATAATTACACAGATCATCACAAGTGTGACAAGGCAACAACACTAGGAGAAGCAATCTAGGGAGTAATACATGATTAAATAAACACAGTCTTTTATCTTATTGTTATCACCATTAGTTTAGATTTATATTTAGTTTAATAGCTAAAACCAAACCAACCTCTCCAATATATGATTTACTTGCTTTCCATAAAACATAAAAATACAAAAATAATCTTCCCTCAACCTTTAGGATTCTGTTAGACCGTGATCCCAAGTCCCAACATATTCTCGACGTGACGATAACAACCCCTCGAGTCTTGCCTATACTACTACTGCAACGATTAGGTGCTCTCCTTAGGGAGTTGTAAAACTTCTTGTTGAATTCTAACGACGACCACATCAAAATTAAAGATGTTAAAATTTATGCAATATCTAGTCAAAACAACAATTTATACAACTACCCATTTTATACAGCTAGACACCATCACAAAATCAAACAATAGACATATATTGAATACATCATATTATCAAACAAAGAATCAGCTTTATTTTTTAAAGTCGGACACGTAAAGTCAAGGTATCATTAAGATCAATTAAAATATTTCTTATTAGTACATTTTAAGTCGTATACCGTAATGGGTGCAATCATTTCTCGTCAGACAAACATAAATAAAGGCCATAGGACAATGCGTTAAAAACTAAACATATACCTCTGCCGCTGCTAACATTCGTACCATAAACCGGTGTTTGTACCGTGCGCAAAAATCCCCTGGTAACATTATACACATCAACCTGAAAAAATTAACACAAATGTAAGAGCATATCCTTAATAAGTTTCTATATTTCAAAGACAATCAGGTATATCGAAGGATTGAATGAGTTAAAGAAACTAAAATTTGCGCATATATCTATTAAGACACATTTTATACAGCTAGACACCATCGCATAACAAACAATAAACATACCGTGAACAAATCAGATTAATAAACAAAGAACCTGCTTCATTTTTTATAGCCGGACACGTAAAGCCAATGTATTATTAAAATCAAATAAAACAAAACATACAACACTTATGAAGAATTTACAAACCACAACTACGTCTCACAACATTGTATTTCAGGGATTTGATCAAGCACGTTTGATCCTAAGAAACATAAATATGCACCCATAAAATACCAACTATATGGATACTTGGATACTAGTGTAAAATAAAAAATTATAATTAGATATCAGTCTTACCATAAAGTTTAAACATCATACAAAGAACTGAAATAAACAACAATCGAATAGCTACATAGAAAAAAATTTCCAACAACATATTCAAGAGCATTAATCTGAAACGCATTTAAACCAAAAGCATGGCACATCAATTTTCAAGAAAATTTCCCAAACCAAAAACCACATGACGTTTAAATTTTTATATACTCGTTTGTATTATGTTAGTATATTTCTGAATGTGATCCTGGAGAAGAAAAGAATGGCGTCAAAACATTTTCATCTTGGCTACTTGAAATCGAGGCCGAAAAATCAAAGCGCCTAACAAATTAGACACATGCAATTATGCGTAGCTCAAAATATTGCACTAGAAATGATGATAATAGCTTATCATAACTTATCAGCTTCATATATGATGAAATAACTTTGCGAATACCAATGGCTTATCAAAACTTATCAACTTTATATATGACGAAAAAACGTTGCGAATACCAAGTGCAAGGGAGTTACAACAAAAAGGAATTGTTTATCCAAAAACTGAAACAACATACATCATATATTTTTAGCAACTATTCAGCTAATGTAAACACACAAACATAGAGCTACAATAACATCTACTAAATGCACCTAAACACATACCATGTTTAACAGACAACTCCCATATACCAAAAGAGAATAGACCAAATCTAATTCTTACGGCCACATATCAAAATGTACGATGAATAAAAAAGCCCTAATTTTGGAACAAATAACTAATCACCGTCCTCACATGCATGGATGAAAGGCGGCACAACAAATTTATAACCTCTAATACAAAGCTAAATATCAAAATGTGCAATGAATAAAAAAGCCCTAATTTGAGAATATTTTTGAACAAATAACTAATCACCATCATCAGATGAATGGATGAAAGATGGCACACCAAATATATAATCTCTAATACAAAACTAAATATCAAAATGTTAATAAAAATCCCTAATTTTAGAACAAATAACCAAACACTATCATCACATGCATGGATGAAGGACAACACAACAAATGTTTAACCTCTAATACAAAGCTAAATATCAAAATGTGTGATGAACCAAAAAGCCTCAATTTTGAAACAAGTAACAATCACCATCATCATATGCATAGATGAAGAGTGAAACAACAAATTTTTAACCTCTGATGCAAATCTAAACAATAAAATAAAAAACTAATAAAAAAATTAAAATTAAGTTATATCTAAAAATAAACACTCATAGGTTACAGTTCATAAACTTACAATTTCAAATTAAGACACGCTCGATGAATCAAATAATTGAACAACAGCCTAAGCTCACCGCTATGACACACCCATCACCATCATCACATGCACGAATGAAAGCCGACATAACAAATGTGTGACAACCATGACTTGAGCAGGTTAGTCAAACTATTAGTGTTGACTTATGGATCTGTTGTAATGTCTAGGATATGTGTTATATGTGTTTATACGTGTCTTATGTGTTTTTGTGGGTTATGTGAGATTTGATAATCAATCCATTGAGCGTGATCGTCTCATTGGGATTGGATTTGTGTTGGATTTTGTGGAGTTCATTTCGTTCACTTTTAGTGACAAGGAAATGATTTTGGTGATTGAAGCGGTTTCGCGTTAATTGTGTAAGTAATTATACGTATATGTATTTATGTGTTAGTAATATTATGATGAGATTAGGTTTTAGTGGTAAGGATATGAAAGAAATGAAATTTCTATTTTTGGAATGTTAGGTTTAATAAAAATGAAAAGTTAATTATTTTTAAAAGTCTAGTAAATTGCGTTTACGCAAAAAGGTATGCGCAAATAAGCTTAGGTTTTTATAAAAACTTAAGGTAATGTTAATAATTAAGTAATTAATTAATAAATAAATAAAATAAAAAAAGGAAAAGATGTCATTCGACCGGATAAGGGAAAGAAAAGAAAAAAAGGAGTTTTAAAAGGAAACAAACTCTAATTAGATCTTATCTATAATTAATTGGGGGCCTATAAATACAAAATAAAATCCCAAACCCTCCCCCCTTTGTAGAACCGGTCGAACAAGAGAGAAAAGAGGAGGAAAAATTAGGGTTTTTGCTTTTGTGAAGAAATCAAGCTCTAAGGTAAGTTTTAATTAATCCTTGTTAGTTATTAATCTTTAATCATGTAATAATTAATATGGTGGATAATTAGGGTTCATTAAGATCAGTAATTAATGATATAATAATCATGTTATAATGATTAGGGTTTAATTAGAAGCTTATGGATGTAATTGGTTAAACTTAATTCGCGTTAGAATTTGATTTGGATTAAGGCAGAATTAGGGCTGTGTTGTTCGGCCATTATCTCAATGATGGTAATAGATTTTGTCAAGTTTCCGGTGCCTACAACATAGCTCAGAGAGTCTAGTTTTCAGAACATCCGGCGTCGAAGGTTTATGAGGTCGGGAAGTCATTCAAACGTTGGTTGCAAGAAATTAAGTAATTAAGGTAAAGCTCAAATTAAGTTGGTTCATTAGCTCATTGTTCGTTGAGATATCCAACGCTCGTGTTGGTATTCTAGAGTGTTATCATAGAACTGGTGTTCTAAGTTCTCCGTTTGGCGTTTTGATTGTTTTCCTTTGTCTAAAGCTGACGATACTTTTTGGTTTGGTTCTAAGACCGTTGGTATAGATGAGTCCTTATGGTTGTTTGGTTTGTAAGAGTTCTTGTCGTGTTCATTTTCAAGTAAATTAATATTCTGGTATTGGAATTCTTAAGGTATTTTGGAGTTTTTTTGCTATCATGATGTTTTTTTATTGTGAGTCATAAATTCCATTTAAAAGTAAGTTTGTTGTAGTTGATACCATATTGTTTAGGTGTTAAAAACTTCTTTTAAAAATAAATTATATAAATAAAATGCAACACGTTTTTTTTTAAAATCATCTTTTGATTTCTTTTATGAAAACCATAATTAAAATAAGTTTATGAAAATTTTATTTAAATTTATTTTTACACTTAAAATTATTTGCATTATTAACTAATGTGATTCTATTGTTTTAAAATGATTGGTATAAGGTTATGAGGGAGAGTGACCCGGCGAGACTTACTCCTTAAAACGTATATATATATGATATAAATAAATTCAAGGATGAGAATCCGTGAGATCAAGAAAACCGGATCGTTGATGTGTTTGTTAGGTCGGACGTTCGTTCTTCTTGTCGATGTTTACATTTGGTTGATTTTTCTTTTTGAAATGTGTGATTTTGGGTCATGTACCAATTTGTGCATGTGAAGTTTGAAATTTTCTCATGGCGTTGGTACTAGATGTGGATGTTTAGGACGTATATTCTGGGTGGTCGATTGAATTGTAGCGACGCGACTGGATTTTTTTCGCGATACCCAAGTTTGATTAGAGTATTCTTCTTTTACTTTTGATTTTGTACCTCTTAGTTATGAGAGTGTGTGATGTAGGTCGTAGGAGAGAATTGGTTGTTGAGAACATCAAGGCTGAGATGGTTATGCACGAGGAAGGTAGTTAAAATGCCTGGTAATTTGGAGGAGTGCTTATGTTCGGGGAGAAACGAGCTAAAGGGATACGAGGTCTCGTAGGAATACCAGGAGATGCGTTGAGATTATGTGATATCTTTTTAGTATGTGTTGGGGTTGCGGGGTAAAGCCGCTAAAGTGTTCCTAAGAATTAGTAGGTTTTACCCCTCGTCGTTAGATAGGATTTCGTTATGGAATTAGTAGAAGTAGCGGACTCCGATTTGCGAAGGATTGTGTCGTTGTGAGTCTTATAGGAAGGCAAGAGGTCTGGAATGATGGCAGGAGTTGCAAGGTGAGGGTTCGGTTCGATGGTACTTGTTGTGGGGAGCGTCTGTATTGTTTAGTAGAAGATGGTGGTTAGTTTGGGAATGCTGCATAGAATTATCTTCTGGAAGAGTAAGATAGAAATTCGTATGTGTGTCACAATTGGGGGTGCACGGGGATGAGTAGCCTAAGACTATTTTTAGGTATGGTAATGGACACGTTGAAGTTTTACGGCTATGCCTTTTAGGTTAAACAATGCACCGAGCAGTTTTCATTGGAGTATAATGAGCGGTGGTGTGCATGGCCGTATTAAAGACAAGCTACGTTAACACGTATTTTATTACAGACGATATTTTAAAAACCGACCCAAAGTCTAAGGACGGGAGTACGAGTCGCCACATGGAAGATGATTGTGATCTGTGGAAGGAAGAGACAGATGTACGCGAAGTTTTCTAACAACGTGGAAGCGGAGCAAAGAGGAAGCTATCTAGATGTGGAAGGAATCAAATGGGTAATCAGCCAATCTTGGCATTGCCGAAAGGAGCAGACGATTTTGTAGTATATTATGACGCGCAAAGCAAGGATTTAGAAGTATGCTTGGAAAAGGGAGAAGGTGATTGCTTGTACGTCGCGACAACTGAAGGTTCTTATGAAGGATTGCATGGCTAACGTGGTAGGTTTTGCCTTATAATGCTAGAGGCATTAAGTTAACGAGACATAGAGAGTAATCTATACGGATCATGAATGTCTCCAATACATTTTCAATCGGAAGGATTGAACATGAGGTAAAGATGATGGATGGATGTTATTTAGTGAGTTTGGATTCGAGGCCAAGTACCATCTGGGAAAGGCAAATGTAGATGTTGTACCTTAGAGTAGGAAGAAGGAGTAAAGCCAAGAATGAGTTCGAGATAGATGTCCGATGATCCGATCTAGGTTTGAGAAAACGATGTTGGTAGCATAAGATAAGATATCCAAAGCAAAGAACACATCAACATAAGATGTTGTGTGGCTTGGACCAACGAGTGTAAAAAGAGATAGAGAGTGGTTCATATTGGTTAGACAAGGTTCGGACCTCCATTTGGTGGATTGTAAGGACCTTGGCTATTGAAGAGGCGGTATTTACGACACATGTATTCTATCCATCCTGGAGCGGAAGACGTTGTTGTGGGGTTTTTGGTTAACTAATTGATGGCGATGCAGAAGAAGGATATAGCTAGTTGCGGTAGTAAGTATTTTGCGTATCGGAAGTGTGAAGTAGTTCTAGGCGTCTTAAGGATTGTTGTTACAACCTAGTTACCAAGTAGAATGGGAAATGATAACCTAAGGATATTGTTGTTCACGTTATCCAAGTAGTGAGTATTGGATAAGATGTGATTCTGGGTGTAGTCAATGGAATGACTAAGTCATTGCCCATCCTAGCTCTTGCTTAGGACAAGTATGGTAGATTTTAGAGGTAATGAAATAACTACTTTCGTGAGTGGGTTTTTTTCTAGGGGGTTGGGGGGGGGGGATTATCATTCGAGTTTGGATGTGCTTCATTTGAAGCATTGGTAATGGAAAGGAACGTTAGGTTACCAGTTTTATGGGTTCATACTGGAGGAGTTGAGTTGAATTAGTCAAAATTGGTACAAGAAACAACCAAACAAGATAGTGGTAATTACAGGAAAAGGCTTAAGGCAGCCAAACTTGCGCACGCTCTTGAGCGTTAGCTTGGTTAGTAGTGGGAAACTTTTGAATTATAAGTGGTAGGTTATGGGTGGTTGAAGGTACTACTTGGAGTGGTGTAGTACGTTTGGAAGAAAGACAAGTAGAACCCCAGTTATGTAGGACCAATTGAGATCTTTGGATATATTTGGGCATACAGTTCGGGTCGAATTTCTGTCATATGCAGTCTGAGTAGTGGGAAAATTGGAATTGGGAGGTGTGAACAGTTGTAGTAAACCTGAATTTGTGTGGGATTCTTTAGATATGTTGTGCTTTGTAACATTTATATCTTAATTTCAAGACAGTCTTGTTTGTTGAGTTACGAGGTTAAGATACTAAAAAATACACGTTGTTACAATAACTTAAGGGTTTTGATAAGTTTTCTCGATGATAAGCGATGGATACAATGTAGTGGATGCTTCTTTTCGTTTTGGGGTTGTTGTGTTGCTATTGCACTTTGGGGGTAAGAAAAGGCCCATTAGCAGTTGGATTCAGATTTTGGAAGTTAGTCGAGGTTAAGGTTGACAAGACTCTTTGTTTTGTCAAGGAACCGATGATGTTGTGGACCGAGAGGTCATGAGTAAAAGCGTAGTATGATAGCATTAGTGAAAGTTCGTTGGGATTCAAAGCGTGGTCCTGAGCTTACTTAGGAACGCAAAGATTTCAAATGAGGTCTAAAGTGTCCTCCGTTGTTTGTCAATTAGTGCTAATTGCCTAGATAGTTAAATTCAGGAGTGATTTTTCAGGTGGGGATACTGTGACAACATGACTTGAAGCAGGTTGGTCAAGCGTAGTGTACCTATATGTATTCTGTCTGCAATGTATGGTTTATGTGGTTATAGTGTTTCTATGTGTTTGTGTGGGATATGTGAGATTGGATAATCAATCCATTGAGCGTGATCATCTCATTGGGATTGGATTTGTGTTGAATTTTGTGAAATTCATTTCGTTCACTTTTGGTGACAAGGAAATGATTTCGGTGATTGAAGCAGTTTCGCGTTAATTGTGTAAGTAATTATACCATATTACGTATTTTTGTGTAGTAATTAAGATAAGTTTAGGTTTTAGAGGTTAAGTTAAGAGAAATGAGTTATTTAATGGAGAAATTTTATTTTAATCACTTATAGTGATCATGAAACTGATTGGGTATTTTAAGAGAATTGTTTTGGATAATATATGGATGTCTAGTGATGGATTAAATGGGAGTGTGTCATTTGTGAAAGAAATAGTTTGTTAAAAAATGAGAGTTTTTGAATACTTTCTATTTTTTAGAAAGTGAATTTTGTGAATGAAAAGTATTTTTGGAAGTTAATTATTTTAAAAAAGTCTAGTAAATTGCGTTTAAGCAAAAAGGTATGTGCAAATAAGCTTAGGTTTTTATAAAAACTTAAGGTAAAGCAAATAATTAAGTAATTAATAAATAAACAAATAAAAATTTATAGATGAATAGTAAAAATGAATTTAAAGAGGATAAGGGAAGAAAGAAAAAAAGAGTTTTAATAGGAACAAACTCTAATTAGATATTATCTTATAATAATTGGGGACCTATAAATAAAAAATTAATCCCTTATCCCTCCAATCCTATGCTAAGACCGATCCAAAGAAGAAAAAAAGAGGACGGAAATTTTTCAGGGTTTAAGGTATTTTCTAATTCTTGTTTAATTATAGTTTTTATTTTAATTCTTGCTAATCTAAGATGATGGATTCAGGTTTAATCGTGAAAATAATTAAGGGTTTATAATTCTAGAGTTTTAAAATTTTCTGAGTTTTAGTTTAATGATGATTGTTGATCATTCGGTTTAATTGGTTTCGTTGATTTAATCATGAGTAAGGGTCTAGTTTGCCCGAATTAGTTGTTTTAGTCACGGCAGAATATTAGGCAGTTTTGTAAACGGTAATAAATAATAATCTTATATTTATCAAAATAACAATTTACAATATACTGAAGATAACCCAGAGAGTCTACTTTCCATCTCAACGTTGGTCTCGTGAGTTTTATATGGTCGGGGAAGTGGGTCAAAAGGTCTTTACATAATCATGTGTAAAACATATGACGATTTTTGTTTTGGTTTGATTTTTATAAAATTACTTAGACATCTAGTTAGAGGCTCTAAATCACGTGGAAGTTAGTTTATATATTGTGTGTGACCCCTGAATTTTTCTAAGTTAGGTTATGAAGTTTAAGTGGGTTATCTAACGTCCATACTTTTAGGGGGTCAAAATTCTGGCCGAATTCATGCACTTTGGATTAAGGAATTTCTAAAGGGTATTTGTAAAAGGGTAATGACTTTGGAAGAGCTAGGAAAAGGTTTCATT
The DNA here is from genome assembly GCA_026074375.1 of Tanacetum coccineum. Lineage (NCBI taxonomy): Eukaryota > Viridiplantae > Streptophyta > Magnoliopsida > Asterales > Asteraceae > Tanacetum > Tanacetum coccineum. Next base: position 21,965 of record BQNB010013392.1, on the reverse strand, counting down.
AAGACTAACAAGTGGCATGGTGAATTTTGGTTGATTTTGAAGTGTTTTAAGTGATACGATTAGACGGTAAGTGTGTATAAAACTCTGCTCTAATCATAAAATTTAAAGTTTAGTATTGAAGCATTGAAGTATAAATAACATATGTAGGAGTTGGAAAAGGTTTGAATCAAGTATAGAGCTATGGTAGATAGCTTAGATATCCATCATAGTTGAGGTTACATCATATTTGGTTAAATACCTAATTGATGGTAGTAAATTGTGTGCTTAATTTTTTAGATTGTTTGTGAGGTGCTGTGAAGCTTTTGTTGGATTATTTTGGGAAGCTAAGCATCAGGTGAGTTTCATATTCCCTCTTTTTAATGTTTTTAAATTAGGATGGAAATGATGCTAAGTGTTTTAGAAATGTTTTGAATTGCTGTGATTACGTGTTTTGATTTCGTGTGGACATTATGTGATTGCATATGGCTTGTTGTTGCATGATATTGTGTTGTGTTGAAGATGATTAATAGTGGGGCTGATCATCTCACAGATCGTTAATTTGAGATTGATTAACTCAGTGAATTGGTATGGGTCCAGGCCTAATTATAAGCTTCAGCCGGTAGACTTTTAGGTGCGTAAGTGACATATTGGATCAGGGGTAACGTTCCTACCCATTTGGTTATGAGATTTGGATCGGGGGTAACGTTCCTACCCAATGGTTGATATTTGTTGGATCGGGGAACACGTTCCGTTCCCATGTTTGTGATTGGTTGCATAATTGTCCTATATTGTTTTTATAATCACAGTAATTGGTTTGAAAAGTTTATAATGTGTGTCTTAAACCTATGACTCTCACCAACCGTTGTGTTGACGTTTTTAAGCATCATTTTCAGGTGTGAAGTCATGAGGATTCTTAAGATAGAGCAAAGTGGCTAGAAGAGACCGTAGGATGTTTGGAGTTATTTATGCTTTTTGTTTGAATAAATGCGTTTGCATGAATTGTTTGGATTATGTTTTTGCATGTCATTTATTGACGAGACCTCTTTCTCATTAATAAAGACACCATTAGGTTTTAGGTATTGTTATGACACTTTGTGTCTATACTTTACATTATTGTATGCATTTTAGTATTCTCTATATAGACACCATGTGTTGTGATGATATCTATTCTTGTTTACGCCTCGCGTTTCTGCCTTGGCGGGGTGTGACAACTGTAGTCTCTGCCCAGACACTAACAAATTCATCTTCACAAGCTCCAGCAATTCCAAACACTTCATAGGATGTTAACGAGCTACAACAATCACCACATCATTCTCAGCAACAAGATAATCAAGCACAACTCCAACCTAAAGCAGTTGCTGATAATGGTAACCATGTAGTGTTCGACGAGAATATGTTTGTCAATCCATTTGCTCCACCATCCATAAGTCTAGTTGAATCATCATCTCAGTATGTGGATCCGTCAAACATGCATACGTTCTATCAACCGTACCAACATGACTATCAGTGGACTTAGGATAACCCTTTGGAGCAAGTGATAGGAGAACCATCATGACTAATTTTGACAAGAAATCAGCTATGGACAGATGGTGAAATGTGCATTTATGCATTATCCGTAAGCACTTTGGAACTAAGTAATGTTAAAGAAATAATAACCGACCCTAGATGGATTAATTCAATGCAAGATGAGCTTCTCCAGTTCAAACGGATTGATGTATGAGAGTTAGTACCTCTTCTGTACAACATAAAACCCCTTACTCTGAAATATTTATTCAAAAACAAGCTCGTTGAAGAAAACACGATCATTAGAACCAAAACTTGTCTGGTTGTGAGAGGGTACCGTCAAGAGGAAAGGATAGATTTTGAATAATCCTTCGCTCTGGTTGCTAGGATGGAAGCTATCATGATATTTTTGGCTTACGTTGCACCCAATCGTTCATTATGTTCCAAATGGATGTAAAAACGGCTTTCGTGCATGGTTCGTTAAAGGAAGACGTGTACGTGTGTCAAACGGAAGGTTTCATCAATGTTGGTCATCCAAGCCATGTCTATAAGCTGAAGAAGGCACTCTACGGGTTAAAGCAGGCACTGAGGGTATGGTACGACGAATTGTTAAAGTTTCTCCTACAGAATCACTTCACCAAAGGAACCATTGATCCAACACTGTTTATAAGACGCTTCGATGATGCCATCCTAGTGGTACAGATCTATGTAGATGATATTATCTTTGGTTCTACAAACCCTAGGTATACCTAATTATTTGCTGACCTTATGAAAAGCCGCTTCGATATGTCGATGATGGGGGAAATGATGTTTTTCTTTGCTTACCAGTTAACCAATCCCCCTGTGGCATCTTCATAAACCAGTCCAACTACGTGATATAAATCATAAAAAAATATAGAATGGAAATTTGTGATCCCATTGGTACTACAACAACCTGCAATTTTCATAAATGTAAATGTCCATCTATTAAGTTAGATGATGTACAATCTATCAATTATATATGAACTCACCTTTT
>BQNB010013392.1:0-16772 GCA_026074375.1 Tanacetum coccineum | reverse complement strand
GTTTATCACTAACGTAAACCTGCAGGTCAAACGGTGGTAACGACAACCTCAATCCCATTCAAATGCTCAATCTACGAAGACATACTATCTAGAAAGCTCAAGATTTAAAAGACAAAGACTTCCGCAAACTCTGATTTGAAGCTTTTAAGATAATGCAAAAGTATGAGCATGTTGGTCAAAGACACAAGATCGCAAGATGGCAAAGACGATAAAGACAATGACAAAGGCTCAAAGTCAAGATCGCAAAGCATGAAGGAACAAGCCTACAACAAAGAACAAAGAGAAAGACCAAGACCACATGAGCTTAACGACAAAAGCAATCTCATTGATCTCATGAAGGAGTGTCATCAATGAACTCACTTCGGGGGAGATTGTTAGCCTCAAAATATTGAGCCGAACAGGAAGTTCGTTCATTACGTGTACGAGTCTCGGTCATTTAATTAGTTAATGTTGTAATAGTATAATATCAAGAATCGGGCTCGATAGTTAATCTAATATTGTATATGTTTCGGGTTTAATCCCAAGCAAAACCCGAGCCCGGGTCCTAGTTAAATATCCCGCGCGTCATTTAACGCGACGGGGTATATAAACTCTTTTCTATTTAGAAAAGAGTTAGTTGTTCTTTTTCTAATAATTATTCTTTTCTATTTTTCTCTCATCTCTCTCTCTCTCTCTCTCTTCTTCTTTCTCTACAAAAACAACTCACTCTCTTTATCTCTTTTCTAGTTCGATTCGCGATTATTATATATGTTATGAAGTGTTACCGGGATCCTACAGATGGGGAATATTATGATTTGAAGAGTTTACTACGTTGAAGGACTCAGTCATAACTTATTCTTCGTTGGGCAATTTTGTGATTCGGATCTTGAAGTAGGATTTAGAAAACACACTTGCTTTGTACGTAACTTAGAAGGTGTTGATCTACTTTCGAGATCTCATGATACTAATCTTTATACAATCTCAATGGATGAAATGATGAAGTCGTCTCTAATTTGTTTACTCTCTAAAGCCTCGAAGATAAAATCTTGGTTATGGCATCGTCGTTTGCCACATTTAAACTTCAGTGTTATGAATCAGCTTGCAAAAGAAGGTTTAGTCATAGAATTACCTAAATTAAAGTATGCTAAAGATCACTTATGTTTAGTGTGTCAGATGGGTAAGAGCAAGAAACAAAGTCACAAACTCAAACCTGAACCAAGCACGAATGAAAAACTTTAGATGTTGCATATGGATTTGTGTAGGCCAATGCGGGTGGAAAGCATAAACGGGAAGAAGTATATCTTAGTAATCATTGATGATTATTCCTGGTTTACGTAGGTGAAGTTTTTAAGAACAAGATACGAGACTCTTGAAGTTATTATCAAAATTTTGAAACAAGCACAAGTGAGTCTTGAAGAAATAGTTCGATATCTTCTTACCGACAACAACACATAATTTATTACTCAGACCTTGAGATCATACACAGAAGATGTTAGAATTACTCATCAAACATCAGTTGCATGAACTCCACAACAAAACGGTGTCGTTGAAAGGCGTAATCGTACGTTGGTAGAGGCTGCAAGGACTATGCTTATATTCTCCAAATCTCTGTTATTTCTATGGGTTGAAGCTTTAGCTATCACCTGTTATACTTAAAATAGATTCCTTATCCATACCTGATATAATAAGACTCCATATGAACTGCTTAGAGATCAAAAACCAGATCTCAAGTTCCTTTACCTTTTTAGGGCATTATGTTATCCAACAAACGACAGTGAGGATCTTGGTAAACTAAAGCCAAAAGCATATATTGGAATCGTCATTGGTTACTCACCATCTAAAAATACTAAATCTACAATAAACAAACTCGAATGATAATGGAAACCATTCATGTGCAGTTTGATGAACTAACCCAAATGGCTTCTGAACAACTTAGTTCAGGACCCGAGCTTCAACCTTTGACTTCTTGACACATTAGTTCAGGACTCGTACCAAACCAGGCTGCTTCAACATCAGCTAAACCTCCCTCAAAGAATGATTTGGACATGTTGTCTTGGATGAGTACTTCAAACATTCACCAAGTGTTGTATCTACGACTATTTCCGCTACTACTCTACCTCCACTAGATACAGGTGGGGATTCTTCTTCTACTACCATTGATGAAGATGCTCCATCTCTAAGTACTACATGAAAAATAGAAACAATAACAACTCCAATTCAGTCTACCAATGTTGAAGAACCAAATAATAAAGACAAAGATGCAGAGTTTGATAGTGACACCTTTACAAATCCATTTGATCCTCCAGTAACTAGTTCAGCTGAGTCATCATCAGGATTATAGACACTTCAAACATGCATACTTTCCAACAACCTCAAACATACATCAGAATATGGACAAAATATCATCCGTTAGTGACTGATGACATCAAATAATGTCTATTTTATAGCATTATTTATTCCATGATTATTGCCCATTTTACATCATTTACGTAAGAATTGGTACTCAATATGTTTATATATGTTATTTGTAGTAAGTATGGAGCAATTGGTGAAGATTAGCTAAAAGGGGCACATTTTGGAGCTTAAACGAAGAAATCAAGAAAGCTACTATTTTGAAGACCTATACGCCGTATCCATCAAGAAGATACGACGTATCTGCGCCTGCACTTCATAAGATACCACGTAGACTCAAAGACTTATATGCCGTATCTAAGAAATTCAATACGGCATATCGACTATTTTCCAGTGACTATAAATACAAAACCCTAAACTCAGTTTTAGGTATGTAAGTAAAACCCTAAACAACCAAGTCTGATTTTCAGAAGAGAAGAACAACACGAAGGTCAGCAAAGAGCTTTATTTAAGAAGGAAAACCCTTGTAAATTCTTATAGTCTAAATACGCGTTCGGTTTTTGTATCATTCATTCACTTGGTTAGGTTACCTTAATCGTTTATCTATGACATTTGTATTCGTTACAATGGTTGTTTGCTAATACCTTCAGGTATTATCCATGTTTATGTTAATTTAATGTTTTGTTTGTTTATATCGATTGCCTCTTATTACTTGTGTGTTGGCTTATGTCTATCAATTTATACTCGTTTATGTTTGATTATGTAGTTTAATCTATCATTCAACTGGATCTAGTTTTATGGACCAAATTGGCTAGAGTCTGGGATAAAACTATATATAGTGTATGGGTGACTCTAGAACAATAGGACTACAAATTCATGATTCGAGTGCTTCCTAAGACATAAAGAGTGGTAGGACTAAATGGTGGGTTAGGATCTACAAATGCACTCTAGTTCCCCGCTTTGATTCACTACCGGAAGTAGACAACGAGCATACATATTACGTTTGAACATAAGTTAGTAAAGTCTCGATGAGCTAGGGTTTGGTAATCACCATTACTGTTCTCCTAGATAGATTATAACCAACCACGAATGCTTTATGCGGATATGTTTAATTGCGACAGAATTAGCATGTCTAGGTTTTAGGAAGAAGTACCGCCTAAATCTAGGAATGATATATCAGACAACAATAAGACAATCATTGCACTTATAAGCCAAACCTGTGTTTTATTAGAATGAAAATGGTTAGTACGTTTTCTTACATTAGGCTTGACCGCTTCTTTATATTTTTTCTATCAACTTGTGTGTGTTTATCGCTTTGCTTGTCATCAAAACCTTAGGTTAGATAACCAAAACTTGTGCCAGTCTCTCAGGCTGAACCCCCTCCCCCCCTTTACCATTAGTTTAGGTTTAACTTAGGATTAACGTAGAATAACTTAGGACTAACTTAGATAGCCAAAATACTGATAGATAGAATTAACGTTCTCGCTCTTAGTGATCGACACCCTACTTACTAGTGAAGCTACATCTGATCGGGTACAATGCCCGTTAGTGTTGTTTGAGGTAAAGTTAGCAAAATATAAATCATAAAATTTGATAACTATTAATACCAACGACAACAACACATCAAGTTTTTTGGCACGCTGCTGCGAGTGAAATTGTTTAATTCTCATTTATTAGTATTTTTAGTTTAGTTTTAGATCAACTTGCATTGTATATTATTACATATTGTGTGTTTAATTTACTTTTTTGCATTGTTTGGTTTTCGCTGTTACTGTTCTGATAGAATAGACGATACGCCGTATCCTAACCATTAGATATGGCATATCACCTTCAGACATCAAATACATTGTATTATGTTCAACAGATCAATACGACGTATTCAGTCAATTGAATACGGCGTATCAATCATCTGATACAGCAACATATTGTGTTTCTAGTATTCCTTTATTGTTTATGGTTTTCTGTATTTTCTTTCTTCCGAGCATATCCTACTTATTGTTTACCCTATGTTTTAGGATGTAAAGGAAGAAGAAGCAGGATTAATGGAAGAACCAACTACAGAGGAATGCATGACTTTCACCCAATCAAAGTATAACTGGGAAATTTTAGAAGATGGAATGATTGAATTGAAGGGATAACTTCTCATCGAACTAGGGAAGAATGCTTTTAGTGGAACAAATGGTGAAGACGCGGTTGAGCATATTGAAAACTTTTTAAAAGTGATTGATTTGATAAAAGTTCCCAAAGTAAGTAATAATCAAATCCGGGTGCTTGTTTTCCCTTTTTCACTGTCTGGTGCTGCAAGCAAGTGGTGGGAAGGCGAGTTTATTGGGTCGATTACTAAATGGAAGGATCTCACGAAAAAAATTTTCACAAAATTTTACCCACCTTCTCGTACTAGAAAACGAGAACTTTGCACTAATGCTGAAAGCGACCCAGACAATTTCGAGTTTGCGCGATGGCTAGCTTCAAAATTCGGAAACCATGAGAAAATGGATTAGCACACTAAAAATACATTATGGGCTTATTGGAGAAGAAGGAACGATGAAGAAGTAATGAGCAACAATGAAGTTCCTAAGGATGTGAATTTAACCGAAGAAGATGAAACTGCCTAAATCTTTAGGATTGATACCGATTTATTTCACTTCGAGACTCCTATTTGTCGAACCTTTAAGGAATTAAACTGCCCTTATCATATGGATGGTGATGAACTAATTAAGGATACCTATGAACTCACAACACATGAAGAATGCAAGGATGATTAGATCTATGAGCGGAATAATGGAATACCATGGGTGGAAGAGAAGCCATGGACCAATGATGAAGAATGTGCAGAACCAATGGGGATATTCGTCACCAATGCAGTCCACTTCGCTTCAAAATCGGAACCGCTGAATGGCCTACTTGTAATTAGAAGCAAGACGAATATTGCAACACTGGAGACTTACCCGAACTGATTTGTGAAGGCAATTTAATTCGCTATGAAAACTACGGGTGGTACGATACAATTGAAGATAGTGAATTAAGGGAAGAAGCTTTGAATAATAAAAGGATTTTAGAAGAGTCAATGAATGGAAAAGAAGAGTCGAGTGATGATGAGCGGAGCCTTGATTCGCCCATTGACGAATGGGAAGATTATGAGCCCGCCGCTGACATAGAGGCCGATGACAATTCCAACTATAACCCTTATCTGGACATTTCTCAACTATTTAATGATCATACGAGGAAGAATGAAGAAGATATTGGTCAAGATAGGATAGAGCTGAATAATGATGAGGATGACGACATGGGGCATCTAGAAGATCACTTAGTTCACGAGAATGAACCTTTTATTATTAACAAGAAAGAAGAGGGATTCAATGAATAAAGATGCAAACCATTTGGAATTTCATTCAAGACCGTCGACGTGCAAAACTGAAAGGTTTGAGGTAGTCAAGTACTTATTTGGACCATTGGAAAAATACGTTGCTATCAAAGAATACGGGTACTATGATTGGACCACAACCAAAGAAAATGTGTGTCACGCATACCAAGATATATTCCACAAGATGGACGAAGGACGACAAGTATAACTTAAAGACTTTGTTGTAAAGAAAAGTGCTTACCGGAAGACAACCTGGAATTTTAGTTGTTTTTATCGAGTCTGTCTTCCCAGATAGCCGATATGGCGTATCCAAATCCAAAGGATACGGCGTATTAACTATCTGGACGTTATCCAGTCTTTATTTTTCTGAATTTAAAACTTTATTGCCAGGTTTGTCTATATGGCGTATTCGTTAAACGAATACAACGTATTAGACGATGACACGTACTTAAGAATTTTTACACATGACTCAATACGGCGTATCCTGGTTTACCAGATACGGCGTATTGACTTCTTGTACAGTTTTTAGGATTTTTTTTCTAACCAAATGAATACACCGGAGATGGAATTGCATTTGTTTTCTTATTGATACAGGATCTTACTGAACAAAAAGATGAAATTTGGTGGAATGCTTATTTTCTGGAATTCTGTGTGTTATAGTCACGCGGGCATTCAAACGCCTTTTTCAACACATAATCTTGCTCATAAACGCAACATAGAGGATCATACCGAGCAAATCCCAGGGGAGTTTCTTGTTCTAATTCTTTCAATTTCCTGTTTTTATTGTTATATTTATACAACGAAGTCGTTGTATATTTCAAGTGGGGGGGAGGAGAATTAGAATGCTTACTTGTTCTATTTTCACAATAAAATGCCTAAATTATGCTCAAATTTTTTAAAACAATTCAACATATTTTTGTGAAAATATTAGTTACATGACCCAACATACATAACCCTTGATAGATATTGTGAGGATTCAGCCTTATCTGTTTCTAAATTTTTACCCAAATTCTACAAAATTATGAGTGTGCCCGTAGTGTAGTAAACTTTAGAATTTGGCTTATTATATCTATTCGAGACAACAATAATAAGCAATAGTTTTAATAGATGGAGTGACCTATTTAACTTTGTAAATTTTTAGGATTACACCAAAAAGCCTTTACATGTATTATTAACTAACTACACTGGTTAGTTAACCCCCGTATAAACCCTTTTGTTTACTCTCATTTTTAGAGTAAGATACCCCCAGGAAAACCCTGTTGAGCCATTCCTTTCTTTTTGTTACACCAAAATGTTTTTAAAATTACACCTTCACACCTTAGCCTACCCTATTAGATTAAGTCCTTAATCATCAGTTGCTGGTTGCTTTTGTGTAAAAGTATGTATTTCCTGTGGTGCTATGCATATTTCTTATCTCTGATTAGGTTGAGAAATTGGACAATGCAATGGGAATGTGAAAGTAGTAGTAGATTTATGTTTCGTGTAGTTACTAATTTCACTAGTATGATCGGATATTAATTATTCAGATATCATGTTCGTGAAATGGTGAAAAATACACCTTGTTTTAGTTATTAGTTCGTTGCGACCCCTCTTTACCATTACTTTAGGTTTAAGTTGGGATAAACGTAGAATAAATTAGAACTAACTTAGATAACTAAAATACTGATAGATAGAATTAATGTTCTCGCTCTTAGTGATCAACACCCTACTTACCAACGAAGCTACATCTGATCAGGTACATCCGTTAGTGTTGTTTTAGGTAAAGTCGTCAAAATATAAATTGTAAAACTTGATAACTATTAATACCAACGACAGCAACACATCAGTGACAATCATCGGCAATCCATCAAAACCTGATTCTACAAGACGCCAACTAGCTACCGATGCCATGTGGTGCTATTTCCATGCTTTCTTAACAAAAGTTGAGCCTAAGATTTACAAAGAATCCATGAATGAATCTAGCTGGATTAAAGCCATGCGAGAAGAGACTCATGAGTTTGAAAGACTTAAAGTATGGGAGTTAGTTCCAAAACCATCTAATGTTATGCTCATCAACTATAAGTGGATATTTAAGGTGAGCTAGATGAATACGGGGGTGTGTTAAAGAACAAGGCGTGGTTAGTTGCTAAGGGTTATCGTCAGGAAGATGGGATTGACTTTGAGGAGTCGTTTGCACATGTAGCACGCATTGAAGCCATCAGAATTTTCTTAGCATATGCTACTCATAAAAACATGACGGTTTATCAGATGAACGTGAAGACAACATTTCTTAATGGGGTTCTAAAGGAAGAGGTGTATGTGAGTCAACCGGAAGGGTTTGTTGATCAATATCATCTGAATCATGTATCCAGATTGAAGAAAGCACTTTATGGTTTGAAACAAGCTCCCCGTGCCTGGTACGACATGCTCTCCAAATTCCTTCTCAGTCAGAAATTCATCAAAGTTGTAGTAGATCCGACATTGTTCACACGAATGGAAGGAAATGATCTAATTATGGTACAAATTTATGTTGACGATATGATTTTTGCTTCCACTAATCCAATCTTCCGTGACAAATTTGCAAACAAAATAAGCAAACGCTTTAAGATGTCAATGATGGGAAAAATGTCATTCTTTTTAGAACTACAAGTTTCTCAAAATTCCAGAGGCATCTTCACTAATCAATCAAAATATGCTCTTGAAATGCTAAAGAAATATGGTTTAAAATCTTGTGATACTGTTGACACTAAAAATGGTAGAGAGGTCAAAACTTGATAAAGATCCATAAGGGATTCAAGTGGATCATACTCGTTATCGTAGTATGGTCGGCTCCCTTATGTATCTTACAACAAGTCGTCCTGACTTAGTGTTTGTTGTTTGCATGTGTGCCTGGTATTAGGCAAAGCCTATCGAAAAGCACTTAACTGTGGTTAAACGGGTCTTTCGGTACCTAAAAGGAACCATTAACATGGGTCTATGGTATCTGAAGGACACCATAGTCGATCTAACAGCTTTTGCAGATGCAGATCATACAGGGTGCCAAGATACAAGACGAAGTACTTCGGAAAGTGTATAATTTTTGGAAAAAAAGCTAGTCAGTTGGTCCTCTAAGAAACAAAAGTGTACTGCAATATCAACCACTGAAGTGGAGTACATATCCTTGTCTGGTTAATGTGCACAAATCCTCAGGATGCGCTCACAGTTGACTGACTATGGATTTGACTTCAACAAGATCCCATTGTAATGCGACCCCAAAAGCTTGTCTTGCAACACCATTCAACACTTGAGGACGAAGCATATCGCAGTTCGATACCATTTTATAAAGGAACAAGTTGAAAATGAGGTTGTTGAGCTCTACTTTGTCAAGATTGCTTATCAGCTGGAGGATATCTTCACAAAAGCACTTGGACGAGAATGCTTCAAATTTCTCCTCAACCCCCTAGGAATGCAAAGCATTACATCAGAAGTGCTGAAACGTCTTGCAGAGTCAGACGAAGAGTAATTCTAATTACTACTTCATATATCCTTGTATAATATATAAAATAGTTTAAAAAAAACTCAACAAAATTCTCTTTTTTTATATACAACTTTTACAAAAACAAAATACAAAAATATTAAATCAGAAAAGAAAATACAAAATCAAAAAATTTGAAAAAGCCAAAAATAATCTTCTTGACATGTCTTTCAGCATCGATAGTATCTACGATCTTAGAAATGTCATTCAATAATGACACGGGGTTATAGATAAAGTTCGAATGAAAGTTCAAAGACTTTAAAACATGTCATTTATGTTTCGATGGTTTGTTATCAAATGTCAGATAACAACCCGGTCTTCAGATAAAAGGAGAATGTACGCTTCAATGCGTTTATCCTTAACAACGGAAAGAGAAAACTTTTCGGTCTTGAGTTTATCAATCAAAACATTCCAAGTGTACGTGTCAGTGCATTTATTCTTTAGAAAGAAGAGAAATCTTTTTTGACTCGAACAATTTTTTCCTTTATAATAATGATCTTACAAATCATGTTCGGGTCAATCAATTTTCAAAATGATGGAAATAAATCTGAATCTGTTTTGTCATTAATGGAAAATGTGTTAAAAAGAAAATCCAATCTCTTGAACAAATCCAAAAAACCTTTAAATAGAATACGGGTCTTTGTTCAAGGGGGAGACAGTGCTTTATCAGTAAACTATCCAAAAAAGTGCTTCAAAGGAAATCAATCTTCGAACAAAGAAATCTTTAAATAGACTAGGAATATTTGTTCGAGGGGGAGAAATGAGCTTTCAAAATTTCAAAGTCAAAATGCTTTCGAAACAAGTCATGGAAAGAATAGGGAAAATTTTTAAACTTAAATGGGACATAATTTGAGGGGAGTTAATTTATTTTAACTCCAAAGGCTAAAAGTGTCGCAAGTAAATAACTTTAGGGCTTAAATTTAATTTGGTAATAGGAGTTTTAGGACTTAAAAACTTAAGGGACTAAAATTGTCAACACCTAATAGTTATTATAACTTGGGAAAAGTGTTTTTAAAAGGGCTTTACTAATCTCAAGGTCCAAATGTTGCAAATCTCAGAATTTATTTTTTCCATAAAACAACTCATGTTTGCGGTTTAGTTCTATTTTCAAAACCCAAACCGCAAACACACTCGGCTTATTCGACTCAAGAACATGTTGTTGATCCAAAGGTAAAACTCAAATCTTGTTTATAATAAATTTACTTATCAAGTGTATTAATAGAAATCGATTGTTTATGCTTTAATCGCTCGAACCAATGATGTAGCGATTTAGGGTTCGAAAAGCTTAAAAACATGATAGAGGCTAATTAATCACAAGGCTTCTACTCCTTTAGATGCATCTTAGAGTATGCCAATCTCGTTTTTAAAAGAATCTTAAAATTGAATGAGTTTTAAGTGAAATAAGATTGCGGTTTAGGTAGAAATCAAAGGGGTTTTGTGTTTATGGAATGGGTTTGTGTTTAAGTGTTCATAGAAAGTGAAATTATGCCTTAGAAACACTAGAGTGATGCGTTGATAGGTTTGTTATGTCTTGCGGTTTAGATTTGGGTTTAGCGATTTAAAATTTTACGGTTTAGGAAGAAATCGTTGTTTGTGATTTAACTTTGTGATTTAAGAATAAAATATAAAAGCGGTTTAACTTTGCGATTTAAGAACAAACTTTTGATTGCGATTTAAACTTTGCGGTTTAATAACAAAACACAGGTTGTGGTTTAAATTCAAAATCATTTGTGGTTTAAGAACAATGCAGGTTTTGCGGTTGAAGAAAAAATTTGCGGTTTAACCATGCGATTTGAAACATAATCATGCGGTTTAAGATGTTTGCAATATATAGGTTATGCTGCCCAAATTTTTTGAAAATTTGCGATTTTAAGTAAATAGTTTCAAAATTTTGTGGTTTTAATCTAAAAAGTTTCACCGTTTGCGGTTTAAATTCAAAAGGGTCAAATAAGTTATGGTTTAATTACAAAGGGTTCTCAATTCATTTAGAAAGGTCAAAATTAATTTTTGGACTACTAAAACATATCATTCGGACTACCATGGACTGTAACAAGATTAAAAAGACTTTTACTTGGTTAATTTTGAACTTGGATTGTTAAAATGAAAAACTGATGTGAAAAGTAAATGTTTTTGTCATAAAGAATACAATCCAAGTTGTGTGCTGTTTTTTCAAATCAGATTTTTTTGAAATCAAAAATCTTTCTCATTAATAAGTGTTGAATTTTTGAAATCTCATATAACAATCACCACTGTACACTCAGGTATTTTTAATACTCTTACGTTTCTCCCGGAGAACGTCCACTGATGAACGGTGTATTGCACTAGTACTTGTACTGTCTGTAGTATTACCAAGGCATCTTACTTTATTTGTGGTTACTTCAATTGGATTAACAGTCACCACTGTGCACTCGGATATTTTAATACTCTTGCGTTTCTCATCGGAGAACGTCCACTGATGAACGGTGTATTACACTAGTACTTGAACTATATGTAGTATTACCAAGGCATCTTACTCTATCTGTGCTATTATATCATCAGTGGTTACTTCAATTGTATAAACACTCACTACTGTACACTTGGGTATTTTAATACTCTTGTGTTTCTCTTCGGAGTACGTCCACTGATGAAAGGCGTATCATACTAACACTTGTACTATCTGTGATATTACCCAGGCATCTTACCCTTTTTGTGTAGTGTTTTCGAGGCATCTTATCTCACTTGAGATATTTACAAAATCACTAATAGTCATGACATGGTTAGGTCCTATAAACTCTCTTGCTACAGATTCGTCATGTCATGGTCTATTATTTTTCAAATCATCACAAATGCCTTTGTCAAATGATTTTGAGACTACCTTGGAATAGTTGTTGACTAAGAGTTGCTGATAAATCAGGATGGTTATTAGGGCTAGTTATCACCTAAAAACTGATAATGCATCCCTTTAACAAATCAGTGTATCTTCTAGACTTAAGGTTAATGATTACTAAAAGGAAATCTCACCAAGACAACTTGCTTTTAAGACTACCTTGAAATAGTTGTTGACTAAGAGTTGTCGATAAATTAGGATGGTTATTAGGGCTAGTTGTCACCTAAAAACTGATGATGTATCCCTTTAACAAATCAGTGTATATTTTGGGCTCAAGGTTAATAATTACTAAAAGGAAATCTTACTCTCATGCGAATCAAATGCTTTCTGAAAGTTTTCCAATGATTCAAAAGATGCTATTTCTCTAAAGGATTGTAAGATGAACACTTTTAGCATGATAAATATCAACAATCTCATACACCTTCTATATTTTTTATTTTGTAGAAATATTATCTAAAGTTTTTTGGTAAGGATAAACTAATAACAGAACGAGAGAGAAAAAAACATACGTAAAAAAGCAAATGAGTGTATGTTCAAAAAAGATATGCAAGAACATACAAAAGATATAAAAATAATAAAACAAACGGCATGTGTCAGAAAAAGCAAGTAATAGGCACATGAGAAAGAAAATGAGAAAAATATGGACAAAAAGAAACGCAGTCCATATAAAACAGTCAGAGTGGAAAGGGACAAAAATGTTAAATAAATGCTTAAGTTTGTATTCGTGTGACACTAACTCCTTGAAATCTTTGTCTCGGTATCTCAAATGTCTCAAAAACAACCAATGAGAAGTGAAGAGGAGTTGTGCCCCCACCAACAAGAGATTTGTTCCCAATAAAAGCAACGTGAGGATTAATCCAGATGAAACACAAGATGAGCCTCTATTTGAAATCAGTCTGGAAATTTTCAAGCAAAACACAATCTATAACGCAATAACTCTCACAACTGAAGTTCTTGAGATCTACATGCAACAGTTCTGGGACACTGCTTCCAAGAATGCAAAGAATGACAAATACTACTTCATATTGGATTGCCAACGCTTTGAAATTGGAGCTGAATTGTTTAGTAAAGCTTTGTAAATCTTACCAAGACAACCCAACAAATAGTTTTTTCCACCACTGGTTCAAGAAGAACTTGTTAACTTCATCAAGAAGTTGGGGGTATGCAGATCCTCTTACAACAGTTTCTCAAGTGGTGGTAAACAAACTTCATCAACCTTGGAGAACAATTTTGAGCATTCTTAACAAGAGCTTAACTAGGAAGGACTCGGGGATTAATAAAGCAAGGGAACCAATTGTGCAAATTCTATAGGGAATACTCAATTCTACAAATGTTGACTTTGCTGAGCTTTTATGGGAAGATTTTCGATTTCAAATCAACAAAAGAAAGAACACACCCACTAAGCATGAAACAATACCTTACCCCAGATTCACCAAACTTATCATACAATATCTTCTATAAAAAAATCCCAACCTCAACAGACGTTTAGATTCAACACCACACAATGTCGGTGAAGAAGCGCGTTTAGAGAAGCTGAAGTATGTTGCAAAGGGAGAACCAAGAGGCAAGCGGACTTTTGGAATGCCAATTCCAGAGTCTATGATGAGTAGGGAGATCAAGGAATCTAATGCTTACGTGAACTATCTGGCTAAATAACCACATGCTCAATCTAGTACTCCCACTCAAGGACGGGGTCGAGGTAAAGGGTATATGAGAAAAGGTAATATGGAGGTTATCCTATGTCCAAGAAGCAGAAAGATGAAGTTCCAAGACATTCCAGAACAATAACATATGCTGATAATCTATTGGAGGATCAAGGCCAAGCTCTTGATTATGCTATACTCGTCAATCAAGAAGAAAACCAGCAAAGAGAAATGGAACTAAGAAGCAAACAAAGGCATGCTAGAATTGTGCTAGAGAAACAAGTCAACAAAGAAGTAGATAAAGGGTACAAACACATGAAGATAAAAATCAAAGCTCAGGAAAAACTCTCACCTAAATCTCAGCTACTGTTGAACTTGAAGAAACAAAGAAAAGAAAACAAGGAGCAAAGGATTCTAGACGATATCAGAAAGGCTCCAAGAGAAGGCTCAAGTGCAGCACTAGAGTCTCCTAATCATAGTGACTCTTCTGATAATTCTGATGATGACATGATTAAAAGTGATAGAGATTCTAATCATGGAGCTGAACATGACAAGTCTGATTATGAAAGTGCTGACTCTGATAAAGATGATTCTAACAAAGATTCTGATAAAGATCAGGCTGCAGATTTTGTGATTCGTCCACATGCCAAGGAACCAGAATCAAAACAACCAGAACCTCAACTTCACAGTCCCAGTGTAATTATCACTTCTCTTAACGACGTAAACTGGTATTTAGTTGACCATACTGATGTTCAAATATCGGAGCTGCTGAACGAGCCTTCATACACTCAGACTACAACAGTAACGGTTACTCCAGTCCTTGACATGATTCATGAAACTCAAGATGAAACTCCACCAGCTACACCATCAACAAAGGCAAAGAAAATGTCAGCATAAACACTTCTGCAAAAGGAAATTAAAAAGAAAAACGATTAGAAGAAGGCTGTCAAGCAAAGGCTGGATGATTATGAGCAAATATTGAATGCTTTGTCTCAAGTTAATCAGGATGACACCACCAAGAAATCCGTTCAAACAAATGTTGTAAAAGAGTTCAAGACTCAAGTGTCAAAGCTTCTTCATAAAGTTATCTTTGATTTTTTTCAACCTCGACAAGAAAGAATGGTCCTTGATGTAATAAAGAAGAATCCGGTCAATCCATTACAGTCCACCTCTACACCAACTGTTGATCCGACATAGTATAAGCTGAAACATCAGTTGTATGAAAAGATGTTCAAAACAGCTGCATATCTGCAACATAACAAACATCGTGCTCTATATGATGCTCTACAAGAATCTATGCAAGTTGATGATCTTTAAGGACAATTCGGATTAGTAAGGACCTCTATAAAGAAACGATCTCAAGATGATAAGGATCCTCCTAAAAATCATTAGGGGGGGAATATGAAGAGGCAAAAGGGTGCATGTGGGTCTTCATCAAAGAAAGGAAAAGCTCAAGATGACTCTCCACACTATGGAAGAGGTGATGATGCTGAAGAACCAAGATAGGTCAAAGAGCAAGAGAACAAAATACAATCTACTATACCTAATACACATAACCCTGCTTGGTTTCAAAAAACAGCAAAAGTACTTTTAGAATAAAGATGGTTTAATAAGCTTGTTAATGCTGAGGAAGAACCAGAGGAACAGGAGCTTCTTAATGGCTAAGTAGTCATGTTTGGCAAATGTATGAAGAAATTCCTCAACAAAGACAAGATCACGAAAGAAGCCTTGAAAGGTCCAGCATTTGAGCTCCTACAGAAGCGGTTCAAGAATAGCGTCGACCTAACTAGGAGCAGTGCCATCTTGCTTTGACTTATAAGATTGATTGGGCTAATCCTGAAGGTCATAGATTTCATGATGATCTGAGCAAACCATTACCCTTAGTAGGACCTCCTGGTAGAAAAACAATCCCAATAAGCTACTTTTTCAATCGTGTTTTGGAATACTTGAAGTATGGAAATGTAGAAAAGAAGTATGATCTCTCAGTGACAAAGATCAAGGCTGCCAGATATGAACAAGAAGGGATTGAAGAAATGATTTCGTATCTATGGAGCCCAAGCATTCAAAAGTAAAATAGAGATGCTGAGTTGGGGATTCACCACTAGGATGAACACCGTTAATGGTTTAAAGGAAACATCGGGCATAAGTCACGTCATGAAGTCTACTCAAAGCTCAACATCATCAGCGTGCAGAGCATCAAATTTAACAAGAAGTATAGATATGCTTATCTGGAGGAGATAGTGGTTAAAAGGATAGGTGAGAAGGAGTATATGTTTGCAGAGGCTGACTTCCTACATTTGAACCAGAACGACATTGAGGACTTGTTCTTGCTCAAGATTCAGAACAAGATTCATAACATCAATGGTGTGAACGAATTTGATTTGATTAATGCTCTTCAACTCTATATCCGAAGAATAGTGATCAGGAAACGAGTAGAAGAAGTTTAGCTGGGAGTCAAAAGCTATCAGACAAAGCTCAATCTGACCAAGCCATAGTTTATGGAAGGATGTCTCCATCAGAAAGTGTTGTATACTATCATGAGTCATCCTATAGGCGTTGTGTACGAATGGACTGACAACAGAAAATGGCTGATGAGAGCTGATGAGATCCACACATTGTACGCTCAACAAAGTCTACAGCAAGCTTGAAGTGATTCTGAGAAATAACAAGCCAGGCTTCAAAAATAAAGGAATGGAAGACTACAAATGGCCAAACAGGGACAAAGAAAGGACTCAGAAGTTCATGGAAAAGATTGAGAAGACGCTCAAGGAAAGAATAAGGTTTAAAAGGCTCTAGTTCTTTGTTGGTGGAAGAAGAAACAAGACCGACTACCGATTGTTAGTTAGGCCTGAGTGACATCCCCTTAGGGGGAGATTGTTAGGAATCCAAAAGTGTACGTCACTCACGGCTATTTACCTTGTAATGTGAAGTCTTGTTATTTACATTATTACGTATTATGTAACTCGGATCCCTTCCCTAGGTTAACCATATACACATTCCTTTCCCTATAAAAGGAAGGTTAGATGGAAGGGTGAAGGGTGGTGAAACATTAGCAATCTAATCTATCTTTCTTTC